>LPNX010653771.1:59426-233350 GCA_001517045.1 Pseudotsuga menziesii | reverse complement strand
GAAATCCCCATGAACCTATGGGATGAACCAACAAGAACAACCATATATGTGCAGAATAGATTATCTCATAGTTATTTTGGATTCAAGACTCCTGAAGAGATGTATACAGGAAATAAACCTCAAGTGAGCCATCTCAAGATATTTGGCTGCCCAGTATATCTACATATTCCAAAAGAGAATAGAAACAAGTTGGATCCTTCTAGAAAGAAGGGTATATTTTTTAGATATTGTGAAGTCTCCAAACCCTTGAGGATATTAATATCAGGACTCCATCATACCAATATTAGTAGGGGTGTAACATTTGATAAAGACACACCTCTTAAGAAATCTAGAAGTTGTCACCTTGAAGATGTACAGTAAGAGGATGTACCTCCCAGAATGGTAGAATTTGAACCCTCTTTTGAAATAGTAGCATATGAAGATCATGATATGATAGAGTCTTAGGAACCTCCTAGTATGGATAGCTCTCAAAAGAGAAAACCTACTTGGGTAAGATAAATCATAGAGGAAGAAAAGGGATATGGAACTCTAGAAGGATCCAAAAGAACAAGCAAAAGATCAAAGCCATATTCTAGTTATGTAGCTTTGATGTGTGACCTTGTAGATCAAGAACCCACTAGCTATGAAGAAGCTCCACAAAATAAAGAATGGGTTGAAGCAATGAAAAAAAATACCAGTAAATAATGAAGATTGATGTTTGGGACATAGTACCCAAACTAGAAAACAAGAGCGCAGTATCTTTGAAATGGATCTACAAGATAAAAAATGATGTTGATGGAAGTATTGAAAAATACAAGGCATGATTTGTGGCTAGAGGATTCTCTCAAAAAGAGGGTATTGATTATGAAGAGACATTTGCTCTAGTAGAAAGGTACACTCCCATAAGAAGCATCATGGCATTTGCTTCCATGATGAAGTGGGATCTAGACCAGATGGATGTAACGAAAACCTTCCTTAATAGTGTGATTGAGGAAGAGGTTTACATCGAACAACCATAAGGATTTGAACTCAAAGACAGTGTGACTCATGTATGCAAGCTGAAAAAGGATTTGTATGGACTGATGCAAGCTCCTAGACCTTTGTATGGTAGAATAGATAGCTTCTTGACAAGCTTGGGATTTACCAGGAGTAAAGTTGATCCTAACCTTTACATGAAGGTTATAATGAATGATGAACCTATCATACTATTATTGTATGTGGATGATCTATTTCTGACAGTAAATGGGAAACAAATCACAGAGAGAAAGAAGAAGCTAGATAAAGAATTCAAGATGAAATATCTTGGATTGATGCATTATTTCCTAGGGATGGAAGTGCGGTAGAGACCAAAAGGAATATTTCTGAACCATGGAAAGTATGCAGTAGAAATATTGAAAATATTTGATATGTTGGATTGTAAAGCCATGGCCACACCCATTGACATTGACCTGAATCTTTTATCTGATGAGTCATCAGAATTAGTGGACATGATTCAATACAGATAGATCATTGGATCATTGATGTATCTGAGGAATACAAGGCTAGCTATATGCTTTGTTGTGAACACATTAAGTCAGTATCTATTTAAACCTAGACAAGTTCACCTGATAGCTGCAAAGCATGTGATGAGGTATATAAAAGGTACAATATACTTGGGAATTTACTATCGTAGAGATCATGTCTACAAATTATATGGATATACAAATTCATATTGGAAAGGAAGTGTTGTAGACAATAAGAGCACTTGAGGTGGATCTTATTGTCTGGGATGAGCCATGATCTCATGGTTTAGTAAGAAATAGTCCAGTGTTTCTCTTAGTACAACCGAAGCAGAGTACATAGTAGCTTGATTCATTAGTTACGAAGCGATATGGATTCAAGAATTTATGTCATGATTATTTAACATAGAGTTGGAAATTAGAGTGATTCTCTGTGATAACAAGAGTTGCATAAAGATGATAGAGAATCCAGTGTTCCATGATAAATCAAAGAACATAGAAATACAATATTTTTATATAAGGGATATGGTACAAAAGGGAGCTATCAAGCTCCAATATGTGAGTACCAATGAGTGAGTTTTTGATGTACTGACCAAGCGTCTATCTCGAATAAATTTTGAATTTATATGTGACAAGCTTGGTGTAGATCGAAAAGACTTTCCTCGCAAGGAGTAATAGTGATGGTACTACAAATGATGAAGATATGGACCTTATTCAGAAAGGAGGACTAAGTCAAAGATATGGACTCTCATCATAAAGGAATATCAGGTCGAAGACATGAACTCTCCTCGAACAAAGGGGGAGCAGCTTGATAATATGGAACTTCCCACGAAAGGGGGAGCGATTATAAGACTTAGATAAATGATGAGATGATAGTGATGATCATAAGGTCTGACATTCACTTGTGGATGATAGTATCCTCTCTTGAGGATGGCAGGTATAACACTTTTATCATGAGAGTGGTCCTTACTAAGGATGGGCTTGCAAAATGTTACTCTCAAATGGAGAGTACCCACATTTATTTGTGGATACGGTAGAATAAAAATATCCCAGGAGTGGTCCTAACCTAAGTGGTAAGGATGCTCTTTGATGAGTCCTCATAGGATGACATGACTAACATTTTGGATGCAGTCAAGGTTTGCTTTGCAAAAAATACTCTTGTATGGAGAATATCCCTACATTCATATGCAGACACCATAGAATAACACTCGCTTAGGAGTGGTCCTAACCTTAGTGGTATCGATTCTCTATGATGAGACCTCACGAACGCCGTAATATAACTCTCACTTGGGAGTGGTCCTAACCTCAGTGGTAAGGATGTTCTACGATGAGGGCCGACGTTTTGTATGTGGTCAAGATCTATTTTGTAGACAATACTCTCGGATGAAAGTGTATGCCTATACATAAGTGTAGATACTCTATTATAACACTAAATTAGGAGTGGTCCTAACTGTTGAAATATTGTAACTTCAAAGGATATTCTAAATGTATTTTACTGATGTAATCTAAGGGAGATGTTATTATTCCTCCGAGGGAGTGTTACTATTGTATTTGGTCATCACAGATTCATGAGGTAAATACTACACTTGTGTTGGGTCTTTAGTACCCTAATAAATAATATAATATATTGTTTTTTAGTATTCCTAGGTTAAGTCGGCCCAGACAATTTATTGGGGCCGACTTGTCTAGTGTAAAAGTCAATTGACACATATGTATAAATAGAGGAGTTGTGTTTCTTATTTGAAAACATACTCACTCACTTGGGTAGTGCATAGAAGAGAGAGAGAGAGAGAGAGAGAGAGAGAGAGAGAGAGAATAGAAGGAGGAGAACACTTGTTTTGGGGGTTGTCTTTTATACATATTATACGAAGGAATTTTTTGCTGGGTTTTCTTCAGCTTGAGGGCTTCCCAGGATAAATGTCGTGTATATCTTGTGTTTATGTCTCTATCAGTGATTCTTGGTATGTTGTTGTGATTTTGAATTGAATACTATTGAATCTAGTCTAGCATATGAAAAATTAACACTAACCTTAGTGGTATGGATGGTCTACGATGAGTCCTTACGAACGACAGGGCCTATATCTAGGTGTGGTTGAGATATACATTCCATTGTAGACAATTCATCTGATCAATATTATGGATCATGATAATGGAGGATTGCATCATCCTTCGACTTGTGTCCTAATGTGATAGTGATTGATCATCCCATAAAAATATCATGTGTACTGTAGGTAGTGTGGTGACGAAGGATCAAGAAGATCAAAGTGTTGTTGCAAAGGATCGAAATGATCAAAGTGTTTTTGCAAAGGATCGGATATGGAAGTGTTGCTATGAAGGATTGAGAAGATCAAAATGTTGCTGCAAAGGATCAAAATGATCAAAGTGCTACTGCAAAGGATCGGAGATCGAAGTGCTGCTACAAAGGATCGATAAGATCAAAAGTGGTACAAAGGATCGAAGATCGATGTGTTGCTGCAAAGGATTGAAGATCAAAGTACTACTGCAAAGGATCTGAAGATCGAAGTGCTGCTACAGAGGATCGAAATATCAAAGTGTTGCTGCAAAATGGACCAAGTGATCATGTCATGGAGAATATGAAGACATTAAAGAGTAATTGTTCCAATTACTGACTGTGAAAACTTATTATGACATATAGATGTATTACCTTGATACTACTAAAGATATTGTCTATTTTTTATCTTATAGTCTATGATGATGTTGTTAGTAGAATAACCTTTTCGTTAAGGGGGAGTGTTTAAATATTGTAACTTCAAAGGATATTCTAAATGTAGTTTAGTGATGTACCCAAGGGAGATGTTATTATTCCTCTAGATATTCTAAATGTAGTTTAGTGATGTAACCCAAGGGAGACATCTCTTTGATGGGTAACCACTGGAACCATGTTTCCATGATTGTCGAGGGATTATAGTCCCTTGGCATGCGGCCAAGGAACTCGATGAAGGCAATGGGATGGTTGGATGGTGGAGTCAGTATTGCACAACTGAGCACAATTATATGTCAGCCCGCATGACTTAACCTTGTTCTCGACCTTACAACTGGTGCAACTTGTGCGACGCAGTTGACTCATACTAATAGACTATCTACAACTTACATTGTGACTTAAGACATTACGCACAGGACGATATATGCATATATTTCAACGACGCTATCTCAAACATTCATCTACTGATTATAATATAACATTAGGAATTTAATCAACATTTCATCTTCACACATTAAGAAAATAGAAACCATTCACATAAACATTCACATCATCAACCACCCATTCAAACACAAGGGATAACGTGGAAACCCATCTGCTAAAAACCACCAAGGTGCACTTCATTTGGCATGAGAAAAGGATATATCACCTTGCAGTCTATAGGATGTAGATTGATCTTCTGATATGTCTTTATGACTCATATTTTTTGTTCTCATGCTCTCTGGTTTGTTCTTCTACCGTACTCCTACTCCTAGCTGTCTACGCACACAGCAGCCAAATCCATGACTCAACAACCTCCTATTACTACTAGACTCTTCCTGAGTCTTCTCTTCTTCTAATATCTGCAAAATTACAACAAATGGTGTCTATCACTATTGATCACCCATGAACAGCCAAAATAATAACTATTGATCACCAACTAGGAATCAACAATGACCAACATTAACCAGCCAACAACTAACCCTCTAACTATTGAATCCCTCCTATTTATACTATTTTACATGACCACGTAGGGTCGAATACATACATGCATTCTGTTAACTGTCACCATCAACTGCCCCTCATGCTATAGTTGTGGTTATCATGACTTGACATAAGGCACTATCAATCTTACTAACATTCCCTCGTATGTGCATTGCTGCAGGCTTACGCTGCCCTAAATAGCCACACTTTGCACCTGTCATTTTCCAGCCATTATCACCTGCACGCCTAAGCACTTGCCTTTCCTTTGTCGCGCACATCTCCATTCTGCCTACTCTAGTCCTTTGCTTCCTTTGTGACCTTCCTTTCTTTCTGTTGCACGCGTGACACACCTTCTTTTTCTTGCGCGCGAAATTCTTCCTTGTGCTTCTTTCCTAGGCCAACATTCATCTTCGTTTAGGAAATTCTATCATTGACACTTCCTAGGATTAAAGATTTTTTCTAATCATTTCTCAAATATCCATTGTCTTATTGCTCTACCAAACTTCATTTTATTCCTCTGTCATTCAACCTTACATTTATAAATTTTCTAATAAACTTTTAAAATACCTAAAGCATTCACAATACAAATTCAAGTTTCCATACAACTATATCTCTAATATCTTTTAAAAAAATAGCCCTGTCATGCTCGAGTGTGTTATACTTTCAACCCAATTCAACCATGGAAACTGACAACTGCATTTGATGTAGTTGATTATGGATATTCACAGAACTTATAATGTATGTATTTGGGATCCAAATTCCCTAAATCAATAGTTTCTCCCACAATCCTCAAATCCTTTACAATAAAGTCATCTAACCAAATTCCAATAGTCTTCTTAGTATTCATAAATTGAGTAAGTGAAACAAATTTGTGCTCAGACTAGGCACATGATATACATTGGATATTCAACCATGGTGACATTCAATCTCACCTCTCCAACAAATTTAAGAGTGTAACCATAAAAAACATAAATATTCTCTTCGAGACCTCCACTTAATGAAGAGAATAGAGAAAAATCATTTTCCATATGATTAGCACATCGATATTTGACTATCCACTCTTTCTGAGTGGTACATGCATGTAATTATTCGAGAGTGGTAACATATAAGGTATAATTTCTAGGAGGTCTATTGGTTGACTATCCAATAAATGAACTATCCTCAAGCTGATTTACCTTTCCTTATAAATATTTCATCTTGTTCCAATAGTTCTTCTCGACATGTCCCCTTTTTCAACAATACCAACAGGTCTTCGTCTTCCGACACTTCTAATCCAATGATGAATCTTCATTCTTCCATTTATAAGTTTGGTTGATACATTATTTTCTATAATCATATCAACCATAGTCTTTAAGGTTTGGATTGACCTTTCTTTCAACAAGTGAGCTTGGTTTTTGCACCCAAACTTCCCTTATTTAAGCGAATTTTATTGGTCCTTAATCAACAAATCAAATAAAGTACCAAGGTAATATCCTTACCATATTTATTCTGAGACATACAACTTATGTGAAAAGAGGATCATAAGACCATATGGTGTCTTCGGATTCATCAAGACAAGTTCAATGATTTGTCCATCCTTCTTTTGAAAATCCTTACAACATTCATGCAATTGCAATTATAGGTCCTTGATGCAAGATAAATAGTCCTCCATCCAATCAAAGGAAATAGGTTCTAAAGAGATTATCTCTTTCTCTAATTACGTAATGTTCCATCATTCACCTTATTAAACATGCTCTTACACTTATTCCATACAGAATCAGGACAATCGATCCCGCTTGTTTGAAAGCAAATCTCCCTTGAAATGTAGGCTATGATGATTGCAACAACATCGTCATTCTTTACGTCGATGATAAACTCAGCATCAACATCCATGAAATCAACAATAATAGTCTTCATATATTTCCACAATCCCTTATTTTTCAACAAGGTCTCCATATTGGTCACCTAAATTGCATAATTATGACCATTGAGACAGAAGGTTCTGTCTTGTAAGTCATCCTTGTCATCAAACAATTATTATCAAATTTCACAAAGAGGTATTAGTCAACATATCTCTCATCCCAAATTCAATTGATTTAGATTTGACTCAACATGATGTGCATACAACAAGGCTAAGTCAAAACCAATAGCTTGCATACCATGTTGTGGAGCGCCTTCATGTGGAAGTATAGAACAAAAAGAAATTCCAAAAGGGAACGAGATTCCAAGAAGAAAGGTGGTGTTAAATACAACATTACAACACTTAATAATGACACTTTGTGATCACCCATCACAACACATTATTGATATAAACTATTGAAATAATGAAATTGTGGAAGATATTCTAACTTTACTTTATATTATATTATTTTTCCCTCCCTTCCAGAGATGTTGTTCCTCCGATGAGAGATGATATTGATGTATTTGGTCATTTAAAGTATTGAGATAAAATATCTGTTGTAAGTTGGGTCAATAGTTCCCTCAAAAGAATTATTAAAATGTATTTTTGCATCTCCCAAGTTAGGTCGGCCCTGTTAGGAAGGTGAAGTCATCCCTATTGGGTTATTAGACTTCTGAGTTGATATATATATATATAAATAGTTGAGGTGCATTCCTCATATTCACAACACATGCAAGTTCACTAGAGAGACAAAGAGGAGTCGATATGAGGAAGCAGTCTACCTTAGTCTTGTGGCCTTAAAGTGTACTTGGTTGGACTCTATATTGAGGAATTTTTGTTGTGTTTTCTTCGCCATGAGAGTTTCATAGGATAAATATTTGTGTCTTCTTTTTCCTTTTGTTATTTTTATTCTTTCAATGATCTTGTTCTTATTGGGCATAAAATTTTTAAAAATATAACATGGTATCAGAGCCAACCTGAAAGAGGACATTGTGCAATATTTTTTCCCATGGTATAACAATCTACAGCTTTCTATAATGAGAAACTCCCTTGTTAGATTATCTAAAAAACAATTTTATTTCAATTCTCCCTAGGAGGGTGCATCTTTCTGTGGCGGCATAATTAAATTCCAAAGATTTTCAATTTTTGGCTTGTCACTGCTGCTAGGAGGAACTAGGGCTTAATATTTTTCAAGGTTACATCGCCAAATTTAGAAAAATAAAGATACAATATAACTCACCTTTGGAAGGAACATATTTTCCAACATTCATCCCTACAAGTGATCACAACTGAAAAAATAGGGTTTTACCATTAAACCCTAGGTCATCGTGAAGGAGGTTCCAAAAGAAGTCATTAAATTGGTAATTACTACATCTTACATTTCCATTTCAGGTTCTCATTCCGTGAAGATGACAAGCAAAACCAATCTTGATGAAAATATTGAAGCATCAGATAATTTTAAAGCATGGAATTATAGGATCATGCTCATCCTTGAAGAACATGATCTAGAAGGCTACATCAAATAAGAGGTCAAAGAGCCATATGGAAATCAAGAAATGTCCAAAAACAAGAAGGACATGATGAAATCCAAGATGATCATAACCAAATCCATCAAGGACCATTTTATTCCTCGAGTATCATCAAAGAATACTCCGAAGGATATATTAGATCCTCTAACAAATCTATTTAATGGAAATAACATCAACAGAAGAATTAACTTAAGAAACCAACCCAAGGGAATGAAGATTCAAAAGGGAGAGACTATGCAATCATACTTCATAAGATTATCTCAAATAAAAGGATAAATGGAGGCTATTGGTGACATGGTGGAGGAAAAATAAGTTGTGATGACCACCTTGAATGGTATCCCAAGGGATTGGGAATATTTCATTAGAGGTATTTGTCCTATCAGGAAGCTCACCAAGTTTAGCATAATTTTGGTGTAACACCCCAGTTTTGACCCCGTTGCGTTAGTGTTAATGATGTAAATATTATATGGAATCATGACTAGGATCTCAAGGCCAAGGCCCTGTTATTAATTAATGTTTGGTATATAGGATATCATGGTTGATTCCTATGGTTTCTATGCTAAGTCAAGCCCTTTTGTAAACATCATATATATATGCAAATTAATGAAAAACCCAAATCCATCTATGTCAATGCAACGGATAATGAGACGGGGCATGATTTTCCTAAGGATAAGGGGGTGGGAATGTTATCCTTGAACTAGTTTGGGGAAAATCCATGTGTCATGGGGAGAACCCATCAAAGCTTTCAACTACCCTTTTTCTTGTCTTCTCTTCCTAACCATTTATTCTGCCAGAAGGTGCTTGAGGTACTTATTGTTAGTTTTTCATCATATAAGGCTAGCATTATGATCTTAGGATCTTTTAACTGAGAGAATAACAAGCATAGAAATAAAACATATGCACATCACAAGAGACAAGAGACACAAAGAGTTTTCCTCGGGGAAACCATAAAGGAGAAAACCCCACAACTTCCTTAGAGATAGAATCAGTAGCAAAATAGTAAAATCCCCAAACAGTAAGATGATCTCCCAACAGCAGCAGTCTCTCTCTCTCACACTGAGAGAGCTTCTCCTCTCTCACTCATGCACCCCAATGAGTGAGTGTGAGTGTTGCAAGTGAGATAAATAGAGAGGCTCACTCTCTATTTATATTCTTTCATTCACTTGAAGTGCACTCCAGCATGTCAGCCTCACTTAACAATTACTTACTAGAGCCGACATCTCTAGGAGTGTCTATTAACCCTAGTGCCCCACCACTTGTGGGGACTTTGCCTCCTCTAACCAATAGGAGGGTAACACAATGGTGGGGACTATTTACCTAACTTACAATGACTCACCTAGGGTCTACTTCACTAGGATAGTCTAATAACCCAAGGGCCCCACAACTATGGGGACTTTAGCCCTTGACCAATAGGAGGGTTACTCACAACGACTTGACATGACTTTCTCATTATAGAAACTTCCACGAATAAACATCGGGGTATGACATGACTCAAATACATTACAATACATCCCGTAATAAACATCGGGTTACAATAGATAAGAAATACTAGTGAATACATTTTGAAGTTACAATCACATCAACACTCCCTCTTAACTAGGAAGGTATTCTCTTGACACAATTTATTAGCACAAGTCTTCTTCTCTATATCATTTGAATCATCATTGAGTTCTCGTCATCTTAATATTCAAGGCCTCTTCATCTTTAGTCATCTTTCATCTGGATCTGGATCATCTCTCGATCTGGATCATTGTCACTGGATCATACTCGATCTGGAGCATCGTCACTGGATCATACTGGATCTGGAACATCACTCAATCTGGATCATCATCACTGGACTGGATCATCATCACTAGATCTCGATCATCACTCGATCTAGATCATCGCTAGCTATCATCACTGGATCTCGATCATCACTCGATCTGGATCATCCCTAGTGCTATCTCATGATTCTTCTCGTCACAGGAAGTTCTACAGAGCCAGCCCTTTTTCATGCTGGTTGTAGGCCTAGATATTATGTAGGTCTTCACCCAGCACTTACATCTAACCTACTCATCAGAAAGGCACGCCCAGCACTCACATCTGATCATGTAGGAAGTAATCCTATAATCATATCAGAAAGGCCCAGCACTTACATATGATCAACACATGATTGAAGAAAGGCTCAACATCTCTATCTGATCAACACATAATGTGAAGATAGATACTGCACTTACATCTGATCAACACATGATGCGAATAATGGCACAACACTTACATCTGATCAACAAATGATGCGAAGAATGGCTCAGCACTTATATCTGATCAACACATGATGCAAAGAATGGCTCTGCGCTTACATCCATCCAGGAGGAAACACATCCTGCTCACAATGATGGAAGGGCTTGCACTCATATATGATCTTGTAGGAACCAATCCTACAGCCATATCAAAATGGCCCCCAGTCCTCCTCGACTGAGCTACCTGGTAACTAACCAGGTGCCTCCATTCTCCTCAATAATGGTAGTTTCCCTTACATCCGACCTGCTCATCGGAATAGCCAACACTCACATATGACATGGAAGGAACTTAATCCTTTATCCATGATAGAATGGTTTAGCCCTTACATCTGATCAAGTGGGAACACATCCCTCTATCACATCAGAATGGCTACTCATTTTTTACAGTGAGTGTTCCTGGTAACTGACTAGGTGCCTCCATTCCTAGAATGGCAATTTCCCTTACATCTGTCCTACTCGACAGAATGGATAGCACTCATATATGACATGGAAGGAACCAATCCTCTCACCATGATAGAATGGATCAGCCCTTAAGTTTGACCTACTCGTCAAAATGGCTATGGATCTTAGCACTCATATCTGACATGGAAGGAACTGAATCATCTCACCATGACAGAATGGCTCAGCCCTTACATCTGACCTGCTCGTCAGAATGGCTTTGGGACCCATCACTTTCCCTTGGAGGAAACCTCGATCTAGAGAACCCCAAGCTTCTCCTTGAAGTACTCAAACTTCACTTTGGCACATCATCTATTTGTTCCTCCATCGCAACATACTGGAGCTTCACTGCTCCTTTCTGCACCATATCCCTGATATAGTGATACTTGATCTCGATATGCTTCAACTTGTCATGGAACACTGGATTCTCTGACAACTTCACGCAACTCTAGTTGTCACAATGTATACAAGTAGCATCCAACTAGAGATCAAATATATCAAACATTAGCTTCCGCAACCATACTACCTCACAACTAGCTGAACAAGCTGCGACATAGTTTGCTTCAGCTGTACTCAGTGCCACACAGGATTGCTTCCTGCTAAACCAAGAGATCACACCTGATCCCATACTGAAGCAACATCCTAAAGTACTCTTCCTGTCAATGGCACTACTTGCCCAATCTGAATCAACATAACCTTCCAAGTTAATATTTTGATTCGCATCCTACTTGAGCCCATAATCAACTGTACCCTTCAAGTACCTCAGAACATGCTTTGCAGCAACAAGTGAACACTTCTTGAATCTGTCAAGAACTGTCTCAAGGTGTTCACAACAAAGCAAATATCTAGTCTCGTGTTCATCAGATACATCGATGACCCAATCATCTGACGATACATCGTAACATCAACAGACTCTAATGAAGCATCACTCAATAGATTTAGGTTCGATGCCATCAGTGTGGTCATAGCCTTGCAGTCCATCATCCCAAACCTCTTCAGGATCTCTACTGCATACTTCACTTGTCCAAGGAAGATTCCATATTTACTCTGCCACACCTCCATACCTAGAAAGTAATGCATCATCCCCAAGTCCTTCATTTCAAACTCAGCAGCAAGATTTCTCTTCGTATCAGCAATCAACCCATCTATACCTGTCACAAATAGATCATATACATATAGTAGAAGCATCACTGGGTTTCCATCTTCAACCTTGTAGTAAAGGTTGGAATCTGCTTTACTCTTGGTAAAGCCCAAACTAGATAGAAAGCTGTCAATTCTGCCATACCATGTCGAACCTTAGGATCTTCTACAGTCACTCCCTCTGAAGTGGAGCATCATACTCCCTCTGTCTTCCGTACTCTATGCATTATGTACTGGAGTGATAAGTAGTATCCATCTAGGATCATTGGATACCAAGATCCTCTATTTTGAACTTTTTCAAAAGTTCTTCTCACATTCATGTGTGAGCTTGTCATCCTTTATCAAACTTGTAGCAAAGGTTAAGATATTCATCAAGATCATCATGTATGTGTTATCCCATGGGTGTCTTCTGAACTCATAAAAGGAATTCTTTCATTTGCACACATGATTATGCATGTCATGTGACTTCACTTCCAGTGGATGCAAATATCCCTTCTTAGTTTATGTCTTCTTTTCATGAGAAGCCTCGTGCTATGAGTCTTGCTTTGTATCCCACAATGTTTCCATCTACTGCATGATGGAACTACGAACTTCTCTTCAAGTCTCAATACTGCATCCTAGACATCATTCTTCTTGAACTGATATTCTTGGTTACTTCTTCATAGTTGGAAGATTCTGCATCAATGATGTTGCTGCATTCATCATATTATTCTTCATCTTGAACTGTCGTCACTTGTTCTTTGAAACAAGTTTCATCCTTCTTTGCTTGCAGGCAATTATGTATGCGATCTTTCCTACAAGTCAAATGCATTTGTATGGTTAGAAAATTTCACAAGGAATATTCATACTCGCAAATACTTATGCATAAATATATGATCATGCAACTATTTTAGCCAATACAACATCCATCCATATCTCACGAAAACTTTCTAGATGCCTTCCATCTCTACCAGGACAACATTGAGATTGTGCACTAATCCAATATGTTAGCAAAGAGGTTTCATTCTAGATAAGTAGAAATGGAGAGTTGTATAGCACCATGAGCTACTTACCCATCCAATGCATATTAGTAGTATACTTTCCTTAATGCAAACATCCTATCATGCATAATACATCAACTGAATATAAACAAATGCATAACAAAACAATATCATGAAATGACAATTGAATACTTATCTTTATTTGTTTTGTGGGTTGCCTCCTTCTTGAGCCTTTAGCTTCATCGTCTTCTTCATTCATGATAGCATCATTTCTTATCCAAATCCTAAGGAGGATAAGAGGTTCTTCAAGAGTTGATTCCTTCGTATTCCTCATCGCTTGAGGGATGTTCTTTGTATGGTGAGATCTTGATCTTCAATTGCTCGCATCTTCTCTTCTCTTCTTAAGAGTCGAGCTTCTTCTTCTTCTCGAAGTCTACTGAAAGTAATCACTTCCTTCTAGCACACATTCCTTGGATGAATGAATCCCATGATCCTGGGAGGCTATTCAAGGTGGCTATCATCACTTCTGCATTCTTCGATTTGAGAGACCCTTATGACTACATGGTCTCTTCATTCTAGATCTTCACTTCCTTCAATTGGTTTCTTAAAGTCATATTCCGATCTATGTTCTTCCATTCAAATAGCTTGGTCAAGGAATCAAACATCATCGGTGTATTTAAGGAATACACTTGTAGTACAAGTTGATTCATGACTGAATCGGCAATGATCTTCTTGGCCTTGACCAAGTTCTTCTTGAGTAAGGCTTTCAGCCTCATCTCCCTTTGGAACTAGAACCTCTCTACTCATGTAGGTGTCAAATTCATTTCTTTAGGGAGATCATATACTTCCATACTTGGAAGTTGTCAACTTCACCAAGCTTATCATCAAGCTGATGTGATACATCACTTTGAAATGAGAACCTCAAATGGAAATAGCAAAAGATTAGATCTTACCGATTTGAGGTGTCCGTCCTGGTTCCGGAGCTGGCTGATTTAGGGTTTGTCACAGAAACCTTAATTTTCAAAAATTGGAATATTTTAGATATGATTGGATAGATAGATATATCTCTTCAAATGGAGTTGTCCAATGTACTCCTTTTCTGAAAACAGTGGAGGGAAGCTCCCGGAACAGGAAGCCCTAGATTTCCAATTTCTTCTGCAGAAATGCCTGTTACTGTTTATATGATATCTCTGAAATTCTTGCTCCTATATGTCTGAAATTTCTCACTAAGGTAACCTCACATGTCCTTGATACAAAAACATAGGTTTCATCAGAATTGGTTTCATAATTTGGTATTTATGATCCTTTTACCAAGGTGACCTGTTGCAGGACTGTTCAGAACATTGAAGTTGTGCGACATGCCACGTGTCACTAGTTGATCTTCTGAGTCTGATATTTGGAACACCAAAATTAAAGTCCATGCCATTTCTGTAAAATCTTCAGGAATTCCATTTGGACCTCTATACCCAAATATATTGCAATTCTCCCCAGGTGTCCTGTTTAGGGATGAATTCTGTAATAGGCTGGAACCCTAACTTAGAGGGATCATATCTCCCAGAATATAGAGAATCAGAGACTGGATTTTGAAAAACGTTTTCATCAGGATTTTATCTTCTGCCCTTGAAATTTGTAGCTTCTGAGACTTCGTCAACCTCAAAATATAGTGAATTTACCAAAACTTATCAATTTTGGTATTTAGGGTTTTTCTAGCTCGGTGTCAAACTAGGGTTTGACTTTCCCGGAGTTTCACCCAACCAAATTTATTAATCCAGGTCTCTAAAATTCGGTTTTGATGAGGAGAAAAATCCTATGCTGGGCTCACTCAAAAATTTCTCTTCTGTAGAAAGCCCTAATTTCTCGCACCAAAACTGAAAATGCTCGGAATCGAATTCCACTTTGACAGAAAGATGCGCCTTTCAATGGAGAGTCATCCTAGCATACTTTTTATGATAGATTGTGAAGAGAGACCCAAAAAGTAAGAAGCCCTAGATTTTTTAGATGCACAATGTCTTGTTCTCAGGTTAGCTCTGATACCATGTTAGTTTTTCATCATATAAGGCTAGCATTACGATCTTAGGATCTTTTAACTGAGAGAATAACAAGCATAGCAATAAAACATAAGCACATCACAAGAGACAAGAGACACAAAGAGTTTTACTTAGGGAAACCATAAAGGAGAAAACCTCATAACTTCCTCAGAGATAGAATCAGCAGCAAAACAGTAAAATCCCCAAATAGTAAGATTATCTCCCAACAGCAGTAGTCTCTCTCTCTCTCTCACTGAGAGAGCTTCTCCTCTCTCACTCATGTGCCCCAATGAGTGAGTGTGAGTGTTGCAAGTGAGATAAATATAGAGGCTCACTCTCTATTTATATTATTTCTTTCATTTGAAGTGCACTCCAACATGTCGACCTCACTTAACAATTACTTACTAGAGCTGACATCTCTAGGAGTGTCTAATAACCCTAGTGCCCCACCACTTGTGGGGACTTTGCCTCCTTTAACCAATAGGAGGGTAACACAATGGTGGGGACTATTGCCCCGACTTACAATGACTCACCTAGGGTTGAATTCACTAGGATAGTCTAATAACCCAAGGGCCCCACAACTATGGGGACTTTAATCCTTGACCAATAGGAGGGTTACCCATAATGACTCGACATGACTTTCTCATTATAGAAACTTTCCCGAATAAACATCGGGGTATGACATGAATCAAATACATTACAATACATCTCAGAATAAACATTGGGTTACAATAGATAAGAAATACAAGTGAATACATTCCAAAGTTACAATTACATCAACAGTTATTGCTTGGAAGAGGAAGAGTATGGGAAAATTCGAATTGGGCAGAGCTGCAGGTTGTAGCATTGGTCCTATATGGGCTGGGAATCATCAAGAGTAACCTCTGATACCAACTTGTAGTACACTGCATTGTGGTATCAAAGTTGTGGGTTGCAACATTGGTCTTGGATTGGCAGGAAATCAATTAAAAAAGCTGTTAGGTACAACATTGTGCCAAGATAGGCCAGGTGATAGTAAGTAAATGGTTTTAATTTTGAATTACTGTGTATCTAACAAATGGTGTTGATAACACATTTGCAGATTCATAGTACATTTTGGAATAGTGAGTTTTGGCTCAACCATGAGAACCTATGACAGATATGAGGCATGCAATTCCTACGAGTGTGCGCAAGATGCTATGGGAAAAAACGTCCGAACTGGAAATGATGATATAGAATATAATAGAAGGAGATTTCAAGAGACGCCGTAGGACATTACAACCACCATGATAATCCTGATTAAAGCTCAGGAAGAGCAACATCAAATGAATGATACTATGTTGCAAAGTTTGATAGACATCCAATGACGGATGAGATCGGGACGAAATCAACAAAACCAGAAGGTAGTAAGAGTAGTCCCAAAGGAAGAAGGAGAAGAAGAATGTCTTCTAGTAGATCTCATGACCTGGAAGGATCCACCGAGGATTCTCGCTCTTCATCTCATGAAGAAAAGAGAAGGAGACATTCTAGGAATAGCTCGCGGGATGAGTTTAAGAAGGCAAGGACACTAGAAGTATTTCAAGAAGCTGAGACTTGGACCCTTGGGATGAGGAGGTATTTCCAAGTCCAGGGTTATTCTGGAAATATGAAGGCTAGAGTAGCCATCTTCAATTTGATTGGAAGGGCATCCATATGATGGGAGCACTATATGCAAGTGAAGAATATTAATGAAAGAAAACTTGTGTGGAAATAGTTTCAGAAATATTTCCAACATAAATACCTCTCTGACAGGTACTATGATGACAAGATCAAATAATTTCATGATATGATATTGGGACAGCAGACCATGGAAGAGTACACAAACAAGGTTCCTAGAACTGTTGAGATATGTTAGGTACATCAAGGATGAGAAAGTGAAAATCCAACGTTTCCTGAGTGGATTTCCTCAGTATTACAAAGACATAATTGAGTTTTATGAGCCTAGAACTATGGAAGAAACAATAAGGAAAGCTAAGTATTTCTAGGATAAAAGCAAAGGAAAACCTAGCTATCAGAAAACTTGGAAGGACAAGAAGAATAAAAGTATGACCAAAGGAAGAAAGGTTTTAAACCTTCTAACTTCAGGAATCAATAGAAGCAACCATCCCAAGCTAAAAAACAGCCAGCTAGAGTGGTGGGAGAAAATCCAAGAGATCCACAATAGATTAGAGAACCACTCCACTGTTGAAGATGTGGAGGACCCCGCATGCACTGGTATTGTCCACTCGAGAATGAGAATGCAAGGACATCTTATAACCTTCAAGAGGTAGAAACAATGGGTCAAGTAGTGAGGGTCATCCCTAGGATTTACGTAGCACTGGAGGAGCACCAGGCAGATCACCAGTTAATTGTGGTTGAAGTTGCAGGTAAGATTGCTAAGCAATTTGTTTCTATTTTGATTGACCCTAGTTCTAACCACAATTACATTGCTCCTAGAGTAGTGGAGATTTGTGCTTTTAAGAAAGTGAGGCATAGAAAATCGTGGTTAGTTTAGCTATCCACTGGAACTAAGAGAAAGGTTATTGAAGTGGTAGATAAATCTCCATTGGTGATGAATGGATTGGTCACTTGTGTCGATATGAATGTTCCACCCCTTGGTTCTGATGATGTTCTCATTGGAATGGATTTGTTAGAAGCTCACAGGGTAAAGCTTGACTGTTACCATAATAATTTTGAATGCATGGATGAAGAAGGGTACTCGAGAGTGATAAGAGGCATTCAAAAGGTAATTTCTATGAGGCATATTTCAGCAATGCAGCTGAAGAAATTTTGTAGGAAGGGTTTCTAGTTGTATGCAAATCATATTGTGGAGGCAACGAATAATTAAACTATTAGGTTGGAGGACTTCCATGTATTGCAACAATTCAGGGATGTTTTTTCTTGATGAGATTCTAGGGATTCCTCCAAGGAGGGAAATTGATTTCACGATTGAACTTGTGCCAGGAGTAGCACCAGTGTCGAAGACACCCTACAAAATGAGTACATCAAAAATTTTAGAGCTGAAGATGCAGTTGCAAGATCTATTGGAGGAAAATTATATCAGGCCGAGTGTGTCTCCTTGGGGAGCACTAGTTTTGTTTGTAAAGAAGAAAGATGGTACACTCAGATTGTGTATTGATTACAGACAACTTAACAAAGTCATAGTAAAGAACAAGTATCCATTTCCTAGGATTGATGACCTCTTTGATGAAATGAGAGGGGCAAAGGTATTTTCCAAGATTGACTTGAGGCCGAGTTATGAAAAGGTGAGAAACAAGGATGAAGACATACATAAGACATCCTTCAGAACAAGGTATGGGCATTATGAGTTTGTAGTGGTACCAATTGGTCTCACAAATGAACCACCTACATTTATGTGCCTTATGAATAGTGTCTTCATCATGTATTTGGACAAGTTTGTTCTTGTTTTCCCATTAGAGGAATTTTGAGGTCTAAAATGGGCCTCCTAAAGAAAATAATAAAATAATAGTTAAAATGATAAAATAGTATTTATTAATTTTGGAGGAAAAAAGAAGAAAACTACTTTTTGTGTTTGTATTTTCGACATATCTCCCTGTGTTTTTACTCAAATTTTGATTGGGAGAGCTCATTGGATGCGAAATTTGATCCTGCATCCAACAAGTACCCACACTGCATACTTTTGATGGACCCCGCTACCCAAAAACAAGAATACCTGAAAACCATGATGATGATGTCATCATCACATTTTTTCAGGTATTTCTTGTTTTAGGAGTAGCGAGGTCAATCAAAAGTATGCAATGTGGGTACTCGTTGGATGCAGAATCAAATTATGCATCCAATGAGCTCTCCCGATCAAAATTTGAGTAAAAACACAGGGAGATATGTTGAAAATACGAACAAAAAAAGTAGTTTTTTTTATGACAAATATATCAAATCAACCATTATGGTTGACTCATTTTATTGGAATTCTATTGGTTCTTGAATTCCAACTCACAAGAACTTATTGTTGGCGTGTTTTCTTATAAGGCCCATTTTAGACCCCAAATTTCCTCCAATGCTTGATGACATTCTTTTCTATTCTAAGAATGAGAAAGAAGATGAAGAGCATTTGAGATTGACATTACATTTGATGAGGGAAAATTGGTTGTATGCAAAGTTGAGCAAGTGTGACTTCTATAGAGATAAAATTCAGTACTTGGGTCACACTATCTCAGAAGAGAGTATATCTATGGACCTTGACAACATTGAATCCATTATGAATTGGCCTACTCCAAGAAATGTGACGGATGTAAGATCTTTTATGGGACTTGCAGGATACTACAGGAGATTCATTGAAGGATTATCCAAGGTTGCACATGCCATTACTTCTTTGCAAAATAAGGGCATAAAGTTTAAATGGATAGTGAGGTGCAAAGAAAGCTTCCAGCGGTTGAAGAATATTCTCACAAGTGCATCGATTTGGAAAGTTGTAGACCTAGCGAAATATTTTGTGGTGTGTACTGATGAATGTGGTCAAGGGCTTGGGGGAGTCCTTATGCAAGACAACCACGTGATATGTTATGAGTCCATAAAGTTGAAGGAACATGAGAAGAACTATGGTACTCATGATATGGAATTTGTAGCCATAGTACATGCTTTGAAGATGTGGAGGCATTAATTGATGGGTAGAAGATTTGAGCTAAGGAAAGACCATTGTGGTCTGAAGTATTTGTTTGATCAACCTAATATGAATGCTAGGCAAGCTAGATGGCTGGAGTTTTTATGTGAGTTTGATTTTGAGATTAAGCACATAAAGGGGGAAGAGAATAAGGTAGCTGATGCACTCAGCATGAAGTTGCAGGAAATGCATGTGGCATCCGTTAGTGTTTACCAATCGGAGTTGATGCAGCAGATTGTTAATCATGCTGCTGAAGATGAATTGTATGTGCAAGTTAAGGATAAATTGCAGCAGAAAAGTATTGAGAAGAGGTATGAGGGATATAAATTGGAAGAAGATGGACTTATTACTTACAAGAACAAAATTTACATTCCAAATGTAGCAGAGTTGAGGAGAGTTTTTATGGGTGAGATCCATCAAGCTCTAAATTCTGGTCACCTAGGATATCAGAAGATAATTTCTACAACTAGAAATCAGTACTTTTGGCTAGGAATGAAAAAGGACATGGCTGAATACATTTCCAGGTGCATGAAATTTCAGTAGCTGAAGGTTGAGCATCGACACCCAACGGGTTCGTTGCATGCTTTTCCAGTTCCTGAATGGAAATGGGAAGTTATTTCCATGGATTTCATTACAGGATTTCCAATGACTTGGATACAACATGATTCCATCATGGTTGTGGTGGACAAGTTGACAAAGGAAAAACATTTTATACCAATTAATTCTATGCATAAGACTAATGACATTGAAAATGTCTTCATGAAGGATATTTTCAAATTGCATGGATTAAGTAAGGCAATAGTCTCTGGCAGAGATGTCAAGTTTACTTCCAATTTTTGGAAGGGGTTGTTTGTGGATTTGGATACAAAGATGAACTTCAGCACCGCGTACCATCCTCAAAATGATGGTCAGATAGAGAGATTTAATCAAGTGCTTGAAGACATGCTCTGCATGTATGTGATGGACAAACCAGCCAAGTGGGAATATTATTTACACTTGGTAGAGGTTGCTTATAACAATGGACAACAAGCATCCTTGGGGATGAGTCTATATGAAGCTTTGTATGGAAGAAGGTGTAGGACACCAGTGACTTGGGATAATCTAGTGCACAGAGTTGTGATTGGTCCAAAATTGCTCAAGGAGATGGAGTAGGAGGTTGTAAAGATCAGGCAGAATCTGAAAGCATCCCAGGATATATAGAAAAGCTATGCTGATAAGCATAGGGTGAATAGAGACTTCAGTGTTGGGAATCATGTTTACCTCAGAGTGAGGGAAAATAAGAGTTCCTTGAAGCTTGGAAGTAGTGCCAAGCTGTCACACATATATTGTGGGCCGTTTGAAGTGCTTGAAAGAATAGGGCCAGTTTCATATAGACTTGCATTTCCTGCTAGCACTAGGGCTCATAATGTTTTCCATGTTTCTTTGCTTAAGAAATATATACATCATCCTAACCATGTGATAAATTGGATGTGATTTAGGTGGAACCCAAGGGAGAGTTACGAATCGAGCCAATGTGAATTCTTGATAGGAAGGTCACCATGCTCTGGAATCGAGCCATAGGACAGGTAAAGGTGTAGTGGGAGCACTATGGACCTGAAGAGGCTACATGGGAGCTGGAGGATGCCATGCAATTGGCACATCCATTTTTGTTCAATTCTGTGGAGCACTGAGGTGATTCCAGTGTTTAATTTTTGTTCAATTTTGTATGAGGACAGTGCTATTGAAGGGGGAGGGGAATGTAAAACCCTAGTTTTGACCCCATTGCATTAATGTATATGATGTAAATATTATATGGAATCATGACAAGGAGCTCAAGGCCAAGGCCCTGTCATTGATTAATGTTTGGTATATAGGCGATCGTGGTTGATTCCTATGGTTTCTATGGTAAGTCAAGCACATTTGTAAACATCATGTATATATGCAAATTAATGAAAAATCCACATCCAGCTATGTCAGTTCAAAAGATAGCGAGATGGGGGCATGATTTTCCTAAGGATAAGGGGGTGGGAATGTTAACCTTGAGCCAGTTTGGGGAAAAGCCATGTGTCATGGGGAGAACCCATCAAATTTGTCAACTACCCTTTTTCTTGTCTTCTCTTCCCGACCATTTATTCTGCCATAAGGTGTTTGAGGTAGTTATTTCTTGGAAGGGGAAGAGTATGGGAAAATTCAAATTGGGAAGTGCACCCAGTTTTGGAATGTCATGTTTTGCTTGCATGGACAAGAAAACACTAGAACCGTATGCTAGTTTGACTCACGCATTCACGCTTTGGGGAGCTGCGAGACATTCTGGCTCATTCACCATCTTCATTCTCCATTTGAGTGGAATCTCTTGCTATGTGTATCCTTCATGTTCTACAAGTGTTTTTCCCTTAGAGAGACTATGATTGATGTGTTGCATTGTTATCTTAAACTACAGAGTGTATGAGACCTTGTTACTCGTGTTCTCCAGTGAGCTTGAGTTGTGGAGTCTCCCTATGGTTTTTTTGTTGTGCACCCTGGTTTGGGTCTGAAGTATGCACAAGACTTAGGAATGGGAGAGATGTAGAATGTGCTTGAAATACCTAGTGTGGAACCTGAAAATAAGATAAGAGTGGTTGGTAAACCTACTATGCACATTTTGAAGAGCACTGGAAGGGAAGGTGTATCTGGAGCGACTGTGGAGAAAAGAAGGGGACTCTTTCTTGTGTTGGGTGTGTAGGCAGTGGGGAAGCCAAGCCAAATAGGTCTTGTGAAGGTGTTCTTAGATCTATAGATGATCTCACTAGCTTAGCAGTTCTTCCTACCCATTGCCTTAGAATCTTGATAAACCCAATTGGAGAGATGGCTTGGTTGGTAGCATGATAAACCCATCTGTTGGCTTTATTGTGTCTTTTTGAGTTTGACCTTATGAGTAACCTTTGGTTGGATAGTCTGATAAACCAAACTATGAATGTTGGCTTATCTAGTTATAATAATAAACCGAGTAGTGATATGGCTTGACTGTTTATAGTTTGATAAACCCATCTGTTGGCTTGACTGGTCCTTAAAGTGAAGGTTGGCTTGACTGTGTTTAATCTGTGATACCCAACTATGAGATGGCTTGGCTAAGTGGCCTGTGAAACCCATATGTTTGTGTGTTTTCCCCTGCATCCTGATAAACCCAATTGTGTTGGCTTGGATGAGTGTTATTGCACCTTGGCCATGTATGAGTCTTCTAGTGTTGCCTTTTCCTTGAGGAAATCATGCCCAGCTCGGGGGTGGTGGTGTCGCTGAGAGATTGAGGAGTGCACTGGCCTATGGTTGGGTGGAACGTTACAATGACATAGCTGGTTGTGGGACAAGTTTTGTTCAAGATAAGTGTTCTTGTCTATGTAATTCTCTGCAATTGTATTTCTTGCATTGTAATTGCTTAATGGAATATGATGAACATGTTGTTGTGTTGAATTGATGCATTGTTCCTTTGAATAACTGCAATTATAGGAATCTATGTATTTTTCCCTCAATGCATTTTAAACTAAGTTGCATGGCAGATTGGATAGATTGGTAATTTCCTGAATGATCAAATCGATCCAAGACTTCAGTTAAAAAGTTGATTTTCCTTATAGAAATCTTCCTTTACGGTGTCTATAGGATGTGGGATGTGGGATGTTGGTTCACAGATCTTGGTTTTTGCAATTTCCCCTTCCGCAATTTCCTTTCTACAACTTGCAGGATGTGGGATTGGGGATGTGTTTTTGGAGAATTATAGTTTTCTATGGTTTTCGTCCCACAACGGTCTTTTTCGATGTGGGATGTGGGATCACGATCTCACAATTTCCAAAATTCTCAATCCTGCAATCCAAGTTTTCACATCGTTGATCTTTGTGGCATGATTTGTCGTCGTTGATCTATTATCGATGCGGGTTGTAGGTTGCAGGAAGTAATATTGCAATTTTCATAACTTTCTGATCTTGCAACTCGGGCTTTTTGCACCGTTGATTTTTGTGGGTGGATTCTGAGCCGTCAATTTGGCTCCAGCTGTGGGACCATTCAGGATCATTGATTTCCATTGCATTTTTCTCTCCGATGTTCGATATCCTCTGATACCTTTCCTACATATTATTGAAATTATCAAGGGAATATGGGAGGGATGATGACAGAGTTGGAAATGTCGAGAAGTGGTTCGCAACCATGCCCTATGTTTCGATGAACAGTAAAGGTTCTCGATAAATTTTTAATTTTGTGTGATAATGGGGTATGGGTACATGAAATTTGGAAGAATGTGTGCAAGAAGAAGGAAGAATAGCCAACATAGAAGATAAATGATAATGAATATCAAGACTTGGGATCTCATGCAATGAAATGATCAAATAAGCGAAAGTTCTGTGATCATTCTCCTGAAGTAAATAAATTTTTTTAAAGGGACTCATGACTCAAAAGAGAATTCTCATATTTTGAATGATTCATCTGTCAAAAGTAGGACACATTGCAAGAAATTGTCCGATCAAACCAGAACAATTCAAGAAGGGAAATAAGAAGTTACATTCCCATGCAGTTGCAAATGATGACTCAGATAAACAAAAGAACAACGAAGATGAATATTCCAATGAAGAATATGTTTTTATTTCATCCCTTATTGGATCAGTCTCTCATGGAAGTGACACTTGGATTGTAGACAGTGGAGTCTCCAAACATATAACAGGTTATAAAGATTCTTTTCAATGTCTTGTAAAAAAAAATCTCCTTACAAAGTAAAGATTGGAGATGACTATCAATATCCCATCAAGGGAATGGGAGAATTATTTTACAAGTTGGACTCAAGGAAGTCTATGAATATTAAGGAAGTCCTATATGTCCCAGGATCGAAGAAGAATATACTTTCTATCTTAGATCTAGATAAGAAGGGATTTAGAGTTGATATTGTAGATGGAGAGGTACTTATGTGGCCAAAGGGAAAGACAATAGATGATGCAGTTCTGATTGGTGTAGAAGAAGGAGGAATTTACAAGCTAAAAGGACATACATACTCAATTCTAACAACAATTTCCATAAACCCATGTGCGCTATGGCATAAGAGACTTGCTTATGTGAACTACAAAACCCTACCAATTGTGAGAAAGGTAGTCACATGTATACCAGGAATTCAAATCAATCATGAAGTATTTTGCATAGGATCTATTCAAGAGAAGAATACCAAGCAACAACAGTAAAGAAACAGGTATCTTGGACATTGTTCATTCAGATGTATGTGGTCCAATGGAAACCACTTCATTAAGCATGTATATTTATTGTGTTTCTTTTATATATGAATATTCCCGTAAGACTTGGATTTACTTATTGAGAGGAAAATATGAAGTATTTTAAAGATTTAAAGAATTCAGGGCTCTTCCAGAAAACTTATGTGAAAATAAGATTAAGACCTTGAGGTATGAAAATGGAGGAGAATTCACTTCAAATGAATTCAAATATTTTTGCAAAGAAGCTGGGATTAAGAGGGAGATCAACACACCCCATAATCCTAAATAGAATGGAGTAGAATGAAGAAAGAATAGAAATATCATGGAAGCTATGAAAACCATGATTCATGATCAAGACTTACCCAAGAATCTATGGGATGAAGCATATATAACCACAGTAGATGTTCAGAATAGAATTTCTGATAGAGCTCTTGGGAACAAAACTCCAGAATAAATGTTTAATGGAGAGAATCCTAAAGTCAACCACCTAAATATTTTGGGATGTCTGTGTTTATACATGTTCCCAACGATAAAATAACAAAATTGGACCCTTCCGAAAAGAAGGTAATATTTGTTGGATATGTTGATTAGTCTAAATAATATAGAGTGTACATTCCATGTTATCACTAGATTGATATCAGAATATATGTTATATTTGACCAATATGTAGCTTTCACTAAGTACATAAATAACCATGCTGAGGAAGATCGAGAAGAAGAACACAAATCCCCTAGAATTGAAGAAACATGTAGAATACCGATTCAAGATGTTGAAGAAGAAAAAATACCAGAATACCATGACATGGAAGATCCTCAAAGGCCTATGGAGATGCCTCAAGAGACGATCTCACAAAAAAGAAGACCATGTTGGGATTGTAATGTCATTCAAGGTTTAGAAAAATATGGAGCTCTAGAAGGAATCAAAATATCAAGGATCTATTTCAGCTATGTGTCCTTGATGTGTAATATTGTTTTTACAAAACCTACATGTTTTGAAGAAGCTAAAAATAATAAGAAATGGATGGATGCAATGCTCTCGAAGAATACTAATATATTATAAAGAATGATGTTTGTGAAGTAGTACCAATTCCAAGAGAGAAGTCAGTTGTTTGTCCAAAGTGGATATTCAAAACAAAACTTTTAACAAACAAAAGTATTGATAAGTACAAGGTAAGATTCATAGCTCAAGGATTAGCATAAAAATAAGCAACTTATTATGAAGAGACTTTTTCACCAGTAGAAATATATACCTCAATCAAAACTATTCTTCCCTTGGAAGCCAAGATGAAATGGAAGCTACACCAAATGGATGTAAAGACTACATTTATAGATGGTGTGATAAAATAAGAGGTATACATTGAACAACCTCCAGGTTTTGAAACCCATGACATAAATTCACATTTATGCAGAGTGAAGAAATCACTATATGGGTTAAAGAAAGTACCCAAAGAATGGTACGGGAGAATTGATGGATTCCTGATGAGCTTAGTCTTTTCCAAATGTAAAGCATATTCCAACCTTTAATATAAGTTTGAAAGTGAAGGACTCATGATTCTATTGCTATATGTTGATGACCTATTCCTAATAGGCGAGGAAAATCTCATTGATCAATGCAAGAAGAAGTTTTTTGTAGAATTTGAAATAAAATATTTTGGCATGATGCACTACTTTCTCAGTCTTGAAGTATGGGAGTTCCCATAGGAAAATTTTCTAAATCAAGGAAAATATGTTGTCGATATCCTAAAGAGATTTAGGATGTTGGATTGCAAAGCAGTGAATAATCCAATGGTGACCAACTTGAAGTTGTTGAATGATGATTCCTCAGATACAATCGATGCTACATTATAATTACAGATAAATGCGTCTTTGATGTATTTGACGAATACTCCACCAAATATATGTTTTGATGTAAATACACTGAGTCAGTATATGATGGATACTAGACATGTTCACCTGATTTTTCATGATGATGTGAATGATATATACTGTGATAATCAGAGTTGCGTCAAGATGAAAGAGAACCTTGTATTTCATGACAAGTCAAAACATAGAGAGATAACGTTACATTATACTCAATACATGGTGCAAAAGGGAGTTGTATGGATCCAATATGTTCCTAGATATGAACAAGTGGTAGATATATTGACTAAGCATATGCCTTGTGTTTCCAATACAAGCTTGGTGTAGTTTGAAAGGACCTCCCTCGAAAGAGGGAGTGATGATGATGATGATGTGGTGGTAGGTTTCTTGTTGAAATGATGGAGTATCTTAGTACAGGTATTTTATTTATTGCTAGGATTGTTTTGTATGAAAGGGTTAGTAAGCCAGACGATGCCTATTTGATGTTAGGGGATTGTTAGTGATTGACGAAATATGAAGAAACCTGAACTTTAAATATTTAATCCACAATTGCAGTTCAAGTAGATCTAAAAAATAATACAAAGACATAAATAAATCAAGCCATAGGACACATGATAAACCCTGGGAAAACCGTCCACTAGTTTGGAGGATAAAAAGCCCAGCAAAAAATCTTAGAGTATGATTGATAATCAATAGAGAATGATTACAACACAATAGAATATTGTTTTTTCAAGAGCACGGTAGAGAATATATCAAATGGAACTCTATAATGATATTTCTAAGTGCATAACACTTTAATAAAAATCAAATTAGGTCATACAAGGAAGGCAGGGAATATTTTCATGCTTCAGTAACTTCTTAACAATGAGAACATTGTCTCATCTTCAACCATGTTCCCCCACTAATTCAGTGAGTTTAAATACCTCTAACTGAGTTATTAACTAAATCGACTGAAGTGAACTGAATTGAATTACATGTAACTAAATGGAACTTAATGTAACTGAACATAACAATGTAACTAAATAGAACTAAATGTAACTAAACAAAACTTAATGTAACTCAACATAAATGAATGTAACAAAACAAAATTGAGTGTAACTGAACAAAACAGAATAGAACTAAATAGAACTCGATGCTGCTAGTGCTTCTCCATCAGTTTCATCTTCAACAACCACTTGCATAAATTAAGGAGTTGATCCTTTAATTAACTGAACTTTTTGTTATCACAACTAAGACTCAAGTTATGTATTACTAATTTGAGTTCACTTGGAGGCATACATGGGAAATTCAAGTTCTTTCTCTATCTCTATGCTCGTATTAATTTTCTTTGCATGGTCCATATGTGTTTTCCATAATTCTATATTATATTATAATAATAATAATTGTTCCAAACCTGTGATCATATGTATTATCCCAGGTCATATAGTCACATGCTAAAGCAAATGACTCTAGGGGTAGCTAATCCCTAACGGACACATGTAGAACCTGTTGACCATGAATATCCATACATCACATAGTATAAACTCGAGACTTAATACAACATAAGTCATGTGAACTTAATACACCATAAGTCATGGACTTTATACAATAGAAGTCTCGGACCTTAACATAAGGTTATGGTATTAACCATAATATCATAGTACTAGCATCTCTCATGAATAAGAATTGATCAAGGTCATATCTTGATACAACACAAGCTATTTAACTTAACACAATAAGTTAGTCAACTTAATACAACATAAGTTCAGGAATTGACACAACAAGTATCATGGAGAGGATTTGAACTTAACACAACATAAGTTGTGAACATGACACAATAAGTATCATGGAGGATGACTCCTGAAGCTGTACATCTAACACTCCCTTTCAATGAGGGAGACATTCTCTTCCATACAAGGAATTTCGTTCCACGCCAAGCTTATCTCAAAAGTGTTAGCACTTTGTCACAGATAGAGGCTTGTCACAAATTTGAAATCTCCTCATTAATATCTATGTACTAGAATTCGTTTTACATGACTATGACTTCAATGAAGTAAAACTTCATCTCAAATGTGTTTTATCATAACAAACATATATTTTTTTTTCTAGAAATCTTGACACTTAATAATTGTAGGATCAAGTATTTCACCCTAGTAGGTAGCTTCCCAAGCTACACTACTCCTCAGTATGTACTACTATCCACAAACACATTTTTTTTCTAAGGTACTCTCAAAAATACATCTTGTTTCTGTAGTAGTAGCCACAAAAAACTTAGATTTTGTAGTACTAGCCGCAAATTAGAATGCTTATCTCAAGCTAAAACAATAGATTGATAGAACAATCATATAATAGGTTTGCCATTTAATACAGAGCCTATTCTAATGTACCTCAAAAGGTACTTAAACATATTCCTAGTAGCAAGCATAAGATACAACATGTATTCTCAAAGACCAAATAACTACATACACATAGTAGCATAATCTAGATCCTATCCAGAATAAAGTTTCTTTAAACTAGAATCCATGAAATTTAAATCCATCATATGCAACATTATACAACAAATGTGTAATAACATGTAGAAATAACATCTTATATTTTCTTTAACTCTTCAACATTTTTGTACTTCTTGAATCTTTTGCTATCTGGAGAAGTTCTCTATGAGCTTTCCATTCTCTATGATGTTATTCAAGGCCTGATCACTTTTTGAGTAATTATTCTCTTTATACTACAACACCCCAACTACTTCTCCAATAGGTTTAACTATTCTCTGAAAGTTAAAACTATAACTCTTCTTGATTATCAATAGTCTCTGAGACTTTGACCATGTCTTTGTTCATGTGGATTCTCTCCACAAGGTATCATATCCCCTAGTTTCCTGAGTCATGTATCATGACTAACTTGTGGAAACTTTATCTGGTACTTGATGTGAAGACACATCAATAATCCCTCTTCAACTACGAGAGTTCTTATGTACCATACCAGTCTTGTCCCAAAAATAGGCTTAGTAAGAATGTTGGCAATGATGTTCATCTGTGGATATGTACTATGTCTCAAATATAACTTGTTAGGAACCTCATAAATCTTTACTTATTTATAACATGCTCTACCTGAAGCAACATATTTGATCTTCCTTGATCAATGCACTAGCCAGAATTCATATATATTTGAATCTCCATTTCATTGACCAAGACATATTCGAGTCCACATACACTTGTACCAAGTAGGTACCATAACACATGATTTTTACATGTCTATGTACAAACAGTAAAGCATATAATAGATATTGGGACCTGTGACTAACCAAATACATCTCAACTAACTTGAGATCCTCCAAATCCAAAAAAAGGATTAAAAATCTCATATTTATCTTTAGATGTGTGGCCATGGATTTGTAGTCCATCATCCATAAAATCTTCCGGATATTTTACTACATATTTTCCTTAACTGAAGAAAATATTTGTGTGGTGATTGCCACACCACTAATCATAAGAATCATAACACGATTATTAAATATTTCTCTTAACTTTCTTCTAAATTATGAGCATCATGTAGGTCTCCCTTTTTACAGGAGGTACGTTAACCAATTACACTAGTTCTTCAGGAGCTATCGAGACTAGAAACTCCCTCTCACCATGTGAATGTGAGAATGTAATTTGGGTCCTCCATCACTAAGACTTCATCCTCATCTATGTCTGAAGATATTCTTGACACATGAATGTAAATAAGATAATTTAATTATCTTAAAGAGTATTAACATCTCTCATAATAGAATTAGGGATTCTATTTTGACTTCTTCCTAATACATAAGAACCTCCCAATCTACTACCAAAATCTTCTTTCTTCAAAGCATCATGTTCTCTTTCAGGATCAGCCATCAAAATTTATCTTCATTCATAGCATGTCATTTTTCTTGTAGGTCAAGACATATTTTTTTTCCCTACAAGCCAAATTCAATCAAGTTATTAACAACCTTGCATAATGACAAACAACACATATTGACATGTAAAACATTATAACCAATGTTTTAGTATAACCATATCTTACAAATTTTAATTACATGAATACCTCAATGTATATGCAGTGGTTCAGTACCTTATGCTTAGCACAACAAGGCCCAAGATATCAGCCCAACATAGCAAGGCTCGGTTGGTAGCACCTACGACGCACATACAGTCTCACCCGAGATATCTTCCTTATGGGTAACTATCAGAACCAAGTTTCCATAGTTAGGTGGGGGATATAATGTCCCTTGGAAACATTCCAAGGAGTTCCAATAAGGATGATGGGTGTGGTTTTGACACTTATTCTACACAACCAAGCTACGACATCATTCCTCCTTATGGAAGCATTATATCAACAACCCAATGCATCAAAAATACTTTCACAAATTCATAATAATAGTGCAGCATATATAAACATACTCTTTCTATGAAAATAGATAGAGATTCACTCACCGCAACTTAAATACATGCACCTCAAACACATTCACCATTCATACATTCGATATAGTAGTTAACGTGGAAACCCATTCGAGAAAAACCACAAAGGCACTCTTCATCTAGCATGAGAAATGTATGCACACATTAAATTTAGTTATGTACACATTAAATGAATGTTTCAACATAACCCCATTCACACTTCATGTAATGTTTTGTAGTTCTATATCAGTCCTATATTTATATATGATCAAGATTTATGCAAGCCCTTATTCTTCTCAACATGAATTTATCTATTTACCAATAAAATATAAATAGTGTAACATATTTTTTTAATCATGTTTATACCATAACATCGTTCCTAATCCCAGGAATATAGATTGTGATGAAACACAATCTGATTTTTTAAAAGCATATGATAATCCAATAATCATGCAGCCCAATATTCAAATCTCATGAATCAATCATGTAGTGCAACATTCATATCTCATAAATAATCATGCATATCTATATTCATATCTTTATGAACAATCATGCAGCCTAACATTCATATCTTATGAACAATCATGCAACTGTATATTCATATTTTATAAAAAAAATCATGCATGCTCTATATTCATATCTTATGAACAATCATGCATGCTCTATATTCATATTTTATAAAACAGTCATGCATGCTCTATATTCATATCTTACGAACAATCATGCATGCTCTATATTCATATTTTATAAAATAATCATGCATTCTAGATATATTCATATGTTATGAACAATCATATATGCTCTATATTCATATTTTATAAAACAATCATGCATGCTCTATATTTATATTTTATAATGCATGTTGTATAGTGATATCTTATCAATTTTTTTTATTTGCAAATAAATGAAAGACAATCAACATATATTATCACAATTCTTAATCTTAGGAATATGAATCTCTATATGACTGTAATGAAAACATTAAAAAATATATAGATATAAATAGCATATAATAAAAAAATTGGGTACTTATCTTTTATTGGGTTGCATACTCCCTCTTTATATTTCCTTCCTTGTGAATATTACTGGAGTCCTTGGGTCTTGATCTCCTTGCAAATTTGAATGCATGCAGGAGCTAGTGAATCTTTGCATGGAGAAACTGGATCCCATGCAACCAAATTGAATGCTCTTGTATGAGGGGAAAAATTCTTCCAACGATCATCCTCTTCTTCTTTGAATGAGTTATAAACCCTATTAGGATCTCATTACACCCAATATCAATTAAATAATGATAAAATGTAACCACTAATATCGTGGTTATTCCATCAATTCATCCAATTTGGGAAAATGACCATAACATGAGTTCTCAGATTTTCATATTCAAAGACTTGATCATATATCTCAAATAATTGTGAAATTTTGAAATCTGCTTGTGATTAAGTTAGATCAACCCATTTCAAAAGTGATTTTTTAACCATTTTGTATGATTCCTCACAAATTGATCAAAATGTCTCCATGAAATTTGTCTCCTGAAAAGTGACGAAAATGGTGCATATTGACTTGCTCTTGAATTCACCCTTTCATGTATTTAATTTGGGAGCACCTTCAATTCGGTCTTCCAATTGGACTTAGATGGATGCCATGAATACACGATCTTTGCTCAATAATTGAAGATCATGTAGGATTTAGATTGCATGGTTAAAATTGAGCTCCTTCATGCCCTTGCTCTAATACCTTGTTAGTGATTAAGAAAATGTGAAGAAACTTGAACTTTTAAACTTTAATCCAAAATTTCAGTGTATATAGATCTCATCAACAATCCAATGACATAAATAAATCAAACCATAGAACATGACATATACCCTAGGAACATTAAAGAGAATTTGAGGTAAAAAATGGGCCTCCTAAGAGATGTACTACAAAAATATAAGATATATTAAAATATTATGAGTTAGGGGTTTTATGGGGTAGGTATATATGACAACTCACCTCCTACACTACTTTTTATGCACAATATATATAACCATGGTTGAGTTACTTTTTTAAATTGACTATAAATAAAATTAATGAAATAACTCTATAATGATGTGACTAAGATTCATTGTAAATTCCCAAAAATTTATTGTTCTTTAACAATTATTTGTCTTGAACTTGTAAATAAAATTAAACAAAATTTAATTTAATTTATATCCATAACTAACATACTTTTTTCATATAAATATCATTCATGAATTTAATTTATTTTAAAAGTACAAGATTATATATATATTAGTTTGACATTATGATATTAAATACAATTGAGTGAATATATAATTTAAAATTAAAAAACATAAAAATGACAATATATTATTTTATAAAAAAAATGTGAAAAGACATTTTTATGAATTATGAGTACTTTACTTGAAAATGACAATAATATTATTTTATTAGAAAGTGAAATGTGAGTACTTTACTTGAAAATAACAATAATATTATTTTATGAGAAAGTGTGAAATGACTTTTATTGTGAGTACTTCACTTTATAACTTAAAAGTACTTGTACCACTACCTTGGTTAACTATAAATTTTCATCCACCATAGAAAATGTGACAAATAAGCATTCTTAACTCATGCAATGCCACCTCAACCATGGGGGATGATGTCATCTACTAGAATGTAATTGGTTGATTTTTATAGCACATTTTGGTCTTTTTGAGGCCCATTTTTTACCTCAAATTCTCTCTAATGAACCCTCCACTGATTCGCAGGATAACATACCAAGCAAGCAATCTTAGATTATGATTGATAATTAGTAAAGAATGAATACAACACAATAACATATTGTTTTTTTTCAAGAGAACAAGAGAGGAGAGATAAAATGGAAGACTCTAATGATATTTCCAATTGCATATAACTTTAATAACAAGTCAAATTAGGTCATATAAGAAAGGTAGTGAATATTTGCATGATTTAGTAACTTGTTAACACTGAGAACATTGTCTCATCTTCAACCATGTGCCCCCACTAATTCACTGAGTTTAACTGCCTCTAAAAGAGTTATTAACTAAATGAACTGAACTGAACTGAATGGAATTGCATGTAACTGAATGGAACTTAATGTAATTGAACAAAATTGAATGTAACCAAATAGAACTGGATGTAACTGAACATAAATGAATAGAACTGAACAAAAATGAATGTAACTGAATAGAATTGAGTGTAACTAAACAAATCTTATTAGAATTGAACAAAACTAAATGTAACTAGTGCTTCTGCATCAGTTTCATCTTCAACAACCACTTGCATAAATTAAGGAGTTGATTCTTTAGTTATCTGAACTTATTTTATCACAACTAAGACTCAATTGATTTCTTACTAATTCGAGTTCACTTGGAGGCATACATGGAAAATTCAAATTCTCTCTCTATCTTTGTGCTCGTATTCAATTTCTCTACATGGTCCATATGTGTTTTAATTATTTCTATATCATATCATACTCATAATAATTGTTTTGAACCTATGATCCTATGTGTTACCACATGCCTATTGATGTAATTGTAACTTCAGAATGTATTTACTTGTATTTCTTATCTATTGTAACCCGATGTTTATTCTGGGATGTACTTGTGTCGTGTCATGCCGCGATGTTCCTATCGGGAGGATATATATTGTAAACAAGTCATGTCAAGTCATTGTGGGTAACCCTCCTATTGTATAAGGGTTAAATTCCCCACAGTTTCGGGGCACTAGTGTTATTAGACTCTCCTGGAGAGGTCGGCCCTAGTAGGATTTTCTTCATGTCGGGATTAGTATAAATAGAGAGATGGACTCTTTATTTAGATGACATCTCACTCACACTCAAGTGTAGCACATAGTTGAGGAAGGAGAAGACACTGGGGCTATATAGAAAAAAGGTTACTATTGTCGGGATATCACTTACTATTTTGGGTTTTACTTTGGTGCTGATTCTATCTCTGAGGAAGTTGCGGGGGTTTTCTCCATTTATGGTTTCCCCGAGGAAAAACACTGTGTTCATTGTCTCTTGTGTTTGATTGCTGTGCTTTTTGTTCTCTCAGTTAAAGATCCTAATGTTATGCTAAGCTTAATGTTAAAAATCTAACATGGTATCAGAGCCAACCTGAGAATAAGACATTGTGCAGCTACAGGAACTAGGGCTTCCTACTTTGTGGATCTCTCTCCACAGATTTTCAGCAAAAGAAGGTTGGAATAACTCTCCTCCCTAGGGCGCATATTTCTGTCAAACCAGAATCCAATTCTAAGGTTTTTCAGTTTTGGACCCGACACTGCTATTGAAAATTAGGGCTTTTCACAGAAGAGGAATTTTTCAGTGAACCTAGGCCTGGATTGACCTCCCCCTTAAAATAGAAGTTAGGGATAAAATTCAAAGCAATTGGTTGGACAAAACTCCGAAAAAGAAAAACACTAATTTGCTTTTAAACCATCTCTGCAGGATTTTTAGCTTCAAATCCAAATCCGACATCTTGACCTGGTAAGATCTAAATATTTTGTATTTCCATTTGAGGTTCTTAGTTAAGATTTCTCATAATACCAAGCTTGATCAAAAGCTTGAGGGAGCTGATAACTTCCAAGCTTGGAAGTATAGGATCTCCTTGGTCCTGGAAGAAAATGAGTTGGACTCCTATATCAGTGAGGAGGTTCTAGTTCTAGAGGGAGATGAGGAAAAGTCCTTACATATGAATAATTTACTTATGGCAGAGAGAATCATTGCTGATTCTATCAAGGATCACCTCATCCCATAAGTGTCCTCTCTCAAGACACCTAAAGCTATGTTTGATGCCCTAACCAAACAATTTGAAGGGCAGAACATCAATAGGAAGATGACTCTAAGGAATTAGTTGAATAATGTAAAGATCCAGAATGTTGAGACCATCCAATATTACTTCACAAGGTTCTACCAAATAAAATAACAACTAGAAGCTGTAGATGAAGAAGTCAAGAATGCAGAAATTGTGATGACAACACTGAATGGCCTACCTAGGTCATGGGATTCATTCATCCAAGGAATCTATGCCAGAAAGAAGTTATTCAAGTTCAGCAAACTATGGGAAGAATGATCTCAAGAAGAAGCTTGGATAGCAGCTCGAGAAGAGAAGATGGGAAGTGAATATCAAGCCCTCACAGTTCACTCCAAGAAAGGTAGAAGAAGTCGTCATCACTCCAAAGGTAAGAACTTTTACCATAAAGATAACATTAGAAAGGACCTATCTAGATTGAGATGTTATATATGTGATGAAAGAGGACACTTTGCAAAAGACTGTCCTAGAAACAAGATTGACTCTCATAAGAAGCATGGAAACAAGAGAAGGCATCATGCTCATGTTGCAGAGGATGATGAACCTTCCAAGAAGAAAACCAGATATGAAAGTGAAGATTCTTCTAGTGAAGATGAATATGTTTTGATTTCTGCTCTTATGGGAAACATTACTCATGGAAGCACTAATTGGATTATAGACAGTGGGGCTTCCAAGCATATGATAGGATTAAAGGAATCCTTTGTGAAACTGTTAGAACATGAATCACCTCACAAGGTGAATCTAGGATATGACTACCAGTATCCAATAAAAGGTAGTGGGGAATCCTCCTATAAACTAGACTCTGGAAAGTCTATGACAATGAAGGAAGTATTGTTTGTGCCAGGACTCAAGAAGAACCTTCTCTCCATATCTACGTTAGATGCAAAAGGAATGAGGGTTGCATTCATAGATGGTCAAGTCATCATGTGGCCAAAAGGAAAGACCATCGATGATGTAGTAGTGATTGGAGAACAGGAAGGAGATTTGTACAAATTAAAGGGACATCTAGAACAAGCATACATTTTATTGAACCTCTTAGATAAATCAGCTATAGTTTCATCTTTCTTCCTTCTTAGAGCTCCGAACTCTATAATGTAATATGTGTGATCTTTAGTATCAACCCATTGTCTCATGAAAAGATCCCGAATCTCTTCTATTATAGTAATAGATTTTTCTAGTAACTCTATGAACCATCTTCTGACCTCTCCATCCAGAATCTGTACGAACATCCTCATCCACACATATTTTTATTATCTGCATAGCTAAGAAATGCATCCCAATGCTCCTCAACTGTGGTCTCACATTGTCCATGAAACCTAGCTAAGTACTTTTGGTAGTCTCCACCAAGAAGAGCATTTAAGGGCTGAGGTAAAACTAGAGGTGCATACCTAGTTGCTACCATTCAATCCATCATATCTAATGGTTGATTTTGGGTTGCCATCTTTGAATTGACTGGTTTAGATGAAGGAAAAACCTGACTGGAACTTGGCTGAAAAGGACTCTTACCAACTTTGAGATGAAATAAAGGGATTTTTCCAAGAGATAAGGTTTTCTATTTCTTGAAAGACTAAGGATCAGTAAAAATCTGAAAATTACTAACAGGGATTGTAGGTTTGAACCAGGATGAATCTTATTCTTCTTCCTTTGAAACAGAAAAAGGTGATAAAAAATCAGCAACAATATTTTCTTTCCCAGGTCTGTCAATAATGGTAATATCGAACTCCTATAATAGTAATAGCCATCTTGTTATCCTAGAATTTGTAACTGGTTTGTTCATTAAATATTTGATGGCTGAGTGGTCAGTGTGTACAAATGTGGGATATCCAATGATGTAATGCATAAATTTGTTAATGGAGTAAACAATGGCTAAAAATTCTTTCTCTGTAATAGTGTAATTAAGTTCAGTAGGATCCAAGTTTTTACTGATGTAGTAAATTGCATATGGTACTTGACCATCCTGTTGTGCCAACACTGCTACAATGGCAATGTCAGAGGCATCTAAAGAAATGTGGAAATGCAAAGCCCAATTGGGCCCCTTAAGATAGGATATGTAGACAACCTCTTCTTAAGTTCAGTGAATGTTTTTTGGCATGCATCATCCCAAATAAACTTTACATCCTTCATCAATAAGGTAAATAAAGGAGAAGCTAGTTTGGAAATTTTTTCTAGAAATATTCTATAATAACAAGAATGCCCTAAAAAGCTATGTACCTCTTTCTGTGCTCCAGGAGCGGGTATATTTTCAATCACCCTAATTTTGGATGGATCTACCTAGATACCATCAGCAGAGATAAAGTGCCCCGACACTACACCCTCGCTCATCATTATATGGCACTTTTTAGTGCTCAAAGATAGATGGGTCTGATCACAACGTGCTAAAACCTTCTCTAAGTTTTTCAATTCCTCCTCAAAATCACTACCATATGGGGTAAATTCATCCATGAAAATATCCATACTATCATTGACCATCTCCGAAAAGATGTCAATCACAACTCTCTGAAAGGTGGCTGGTGCATTGCACAAACCAAAGGGGAGTACCCTATATGCAAAGGTACTCTAGGGACAGGTGAAGAAGGTATTGTCTTGGTCCTTAGGAGAAATCTGGATCTGATTGTACCCGATAAAACCATCTAGAAAGGAGAAGAAATTCTTCACAGATAGGGTGTCAAGTACCTGATCAATGAAAGGCAGAGGAAAGTGATCTTTCTATGTTGCCTTGTTTAACTCTCTATAATCTATGCAGAATCTCCATTTCACATTCTTCTTGGGTACTATCATGAGTAGAGAAACCCACTCGCTATTTGAGATTAGGTATATAAACCCTGCTTCCAAGAGTTTTTTAAATTCCTCCTTCTCTATTTCCTTAATATTGGGGTTCATCCTTCGTTGTGGCTGGCACACAGGTTGGGATTCACTCTTGATATAAATGTGGTGGTGCACAGATTAGAAGGGATACCCTTAATATCCGTGTTCTCCCATGAAAATTCCTCCTTATTCTTTTTCAAGAGAGTGATCAAGTGTTCCTGTTCATCAGGAGTGAGATTGGGATTGATATTTAGTGTTTCTCCTGGATCTATCTCAACCGGAACACTTTTCAAAATTTTCAGCACTAGAATTATGTGGGTGTCACTAACTAATGTATCCTCTGTGATATTTTATTGCTCTTCTTCACCTAGGGTACTATTCAGGATCTGATAAAAAAAATTGTTGACAGAATTGGGCTCATTGATGAAACTATTAATGGCATCGTCCTCTATTTCATCCTTGAAAGTCAAGGCCTTCTCTATTGTTAACAATGGCTGAACGCCCTCCTCTTCCTCTAGCTACATGCATAATGGATTTTTAGCTTCTAGACTAGGTCGAGCTAGAGGATACATGGTAAGGTTTTTTGTTTCGGTCCCATATGAGATGGCCATAGACCTTGATTGAAAGTTGATGCAAGCATATGTTGTGGCTAACTAGGGTCTTCCTAGGATCAACGGGTGTCCCCCTAGCTACGAATTCAGTTGTAAAACCAATAATTCAACAGGGTACTCCCATGATTCAACTGATACAATGAGGCCATCCAAGATTCCCTCGAGTTTGATAGTGGACCTATTAGCTAGTTCTAGAATGGTACGGGTTGGCCGAAGATTGGTGAGACCAAGTTTTCATACAGTTTCTATGGTCATAACATTAATAGTTCTACCTATATCTACCAGCACATTCGATATCTGTGTGTTCCCAATCTGCACTATGATAGTAGGGTTCCCAGGGTCATCATATTTGGCAAGGATATTTTTTCCCATTATCAATTTAGATAGTTTCCCTATGACATGGACACTGGGAGGATCTCTAGGTTTTCTACCTGGTTTTCTTACACACAGGTCTCGAACTGTTTTTGTGTAAATAGGCACATCATGGAGGGCCTGAAACAGTGGAATTTTGACATAAATATTTTTCAAATCTCCTAAGAGGTTAAACTGAGGTTGTTCCACTGCTTTCTGTAGTGTCAGTCTTTCAGTATAGGGTAGTTATCTAATCAGTTGTGAAGGATGCATTTAAATAGCTATTTCTCTATGTGTTTTGGCTGGTGTCTCGATAGGACCTTCAGCACCCTCAATAATGGGGATTGTAGTAGGGATTTCTCCTTGCTATAGGGGTAGGAATGGCTCCCTTCTATCTATAGGACAGAAGGGTAGGTTCTTGCTTGTGGAAAGACTAAAAGGAAAAATGGAATGTAAAGAACAGCAATGAAAACAAAGATGGAAAACCCCTATGCACACAAGGTTAGGGTTCTGCTTCCAATAATCTTTAAACAATATGTTAGAAATCGAAATACCTATAAAACAAGCTAGGAAATAAACCTGCAAATACAACTGTGGATTAGAAAACAAAGAAACTACTAAGAAAATACAGAAAATAACAAGCTATACCTTCTCTTTGGGTGGAATGGGCAACCATTCCCTAGCTTGAAGAAGCACCTCTCTTGGATGGGGGAGCTATGGCTCAATGGAGATGGAGGAGAGGGAGTGTGGATGGCTTGAGAGATGAAGGGTCTCAAGGTATCCATGGGAAGCATAATAGTATGCAAGGGAGAAGTGTTTTGAGAGTGACCCCCCACCCTCCTTTTTTAGCTTTTTTGGGGGTTTTAGGGTTTTAAGCCCTTGGTCTGGGATTTTAGCCCCTTCCGCCCTAATTTTAGCTCCTTTTAGGGTTTTAGTACCTTTTGGGGGCCTTTAGCTCCTATGTGAGTATTTTAGGCTCCTTTTTGGGGTTTTTAAGCCCTTCTCTTCATCCTTAAGCATTTTTGAGGGTGTGGGGGTCTAATGGAAGGTCATGAAGTGGTGTCCTTCGGTGGTGTAGGTCATGGGGAGCTTAGTGAGGGATTTTTTGGGTTAACAGATTGCCCCTTGATGTGTGAGGGCAAGAGCTCCTCATATGGCCAACGAACATCATAGGATTTGTTGTGGTGAGGTGGTGCTTTCGGGGCCGGGGCATGGTAGCTTTTGGTTTTTGTATTAATATGGTTCCCATCAATGGGTGAGATAAAAATAATGTGTGACATGTATATGGATGAGGCGGGAATCCCCATGCTCATGACAATGTCAAAAGAATAATTTGATCTATGCTCTAAAATACAAGAGCCAATCATATACAACTCATGATACAATAATGGTTGCCTCAATGTGAGGCTGAATACAATACTGATCCGGTACATTGGACCCATGGCATTCTCATGGAATGCTATATCTTCATGAATGACAGTCTGCTGGATATAGAATGGTACATAGTTGTATTGACTCACTGATTAAGAGTTAGAGTCTCTATGGTACAAGTATTCTGCATCAATCATAAATCTATATAGAAGCACTGCCAGGTCTTCTAAAGACTGTCTCCAACGCAACCCAAAAATCAAAAGGGACATAACCTGTTTAGGTCCCTTGAATAGACTCATCAATGTGCTAGATTCAAGTGACATTTGGGGTCTTTAACCAAGTATTGTGCGGACCAAACCCTGTATGAATCTCAACGATGCGATGATGTAGTTGGAGTCGAGCACGTGAGAAACAACCATCCCGAGAGGCACTAAGGACTCCTCTCAAGTGCTCGAAGGAACTCATCAATGAGGTTAATGAAACTAGGATACAAGGACCTCTGGGTCTATCCTTTGGAATATATGTGTTGTCATTAACAGAAAGAGACCTGCCCCTAGTCAAGGCAATGATGTTTCCTTAACCAAGAGCACGAGGGAGATAACCAAAAGGTGTGAGACAATCTATGGACTGACCCACAGAATCGGGGGGGGGGGGGAAGAATTGAATAGGGACAGGGGGAGTGTGGTACACTCAAAATTCCTCTGTTTAGAGTATGACGGTAGGGCGGACCAGGCAGCAAATGAAACTTGACTCATGGGAATGGGATCATAGCTGTAATACCGGGAATGTCACTGCAAATGGGAAATACTTGGAGGAGGTAGATGCTTTTGATATTGATGGGATCCAAGGAAGACACATTGCAGAGTACTCTGAACAAAGGCAACCCAACGGGGGAATGCTACCAAACTGTTTTCTATGGGGTGGTGTCTAGGGACACCGTTATGGTATGATCTTGTGGATTTTTGGCGAGCCTGAGAATGTAAATGCTCAATGGTGCTTTCAATTTTAGAGAGTTTGAAAGCACAAAGAAGACTCCAGTGGGGGCTCTTTTTCGTTGGTAGTCTCCTATTCCTGAAAAATGATAAAAGTATACATAGGAGAGCTCGCCCATCCTATAGGGGATGCGAGACTTCTTTACCATTGGTAGTCCAATCAGGCCGAAAAAAGGTTAAACCTATACTGACTGGATGGTCGTTCAAATACTTTTACGAGCATGAACGAAACCAAGTTTGCTCGGTAATCTTTTCTTGATGAGAAAGCTAGAAAAGAGCTTAACGACAACCCGTCTTGAGATTTTTTGTAAAGTGCATCCCCTCTGCCCAAGAAAGCATAAAAGTATGTAGAGGGGAACGATCTTGGCTTGAATACGCCAAGGTGCTCCTTTTCAATTGATGGTCTACATGCTCCACAAAAGGAGGTAAACAAGACGATGTAGATGCCCTTTCCTATACTTTAGCGAGAGGGAAAGGAAGCAGCTGCGCTCGGCTATCTTTTCATTATTTTAAGGAGTCAAAAAAGAGGTTAAACAAAACTCCAGTGTGGTCAATCGATTGCGGTGGAACAGGAGGTGCTCCATGTCGAAATGATGGACAAAGGTCCAAAGTCATCTGCATAGTATGGATAGAGTAGAAGGCTCTCAAACATATCAATACATGCACAGGATAGATCACAGCAGAGGCTTGCAAGTCGGTGTAGCAGAGGCACACAAACTGAGGTGGCTCTAGGGCAGAGGTCAGAAGAGCGTGTGTGTGTATTGCGATGGAAGGACTTGACTACATATGATGTGAGTACAAGTTTGGGGGTGGTTGTATGCCAAATACGTACAAGAAAAATAAATTGTTTTGTGGACAATGATCCAAAGGTCCATGTAAGGTGCGGTGGGTAAAGAAGACAACTGTGTGTTAAAAATACAAAACAAAAAAGCAATATGGTAACCCTTAATGAGCGGTGGCCTGAAAACTTGTATGAGTAGTGGTCGAGAGGTGTGATACAAGTACAGGTTCATAGACACTCACATCGTTATGTCATGGTTCGTGAATCGAGGTGACTTGTCGAAAATGGTCCCAAAATTAATTTACTAAAACTGAGACGATGGTATCATAAGGAGATATAAATTTGAGCCCAAAGGTGTGAGAGATGTCTCAAACTAGTTCTGGGTGACTTTGGATTAGCAATTGATGGTGCTGCCTCTAACTTGTGCTAAAAAATGTTGAAAAAAATAAGAAAGGGAAAAAACTACGCTATAAGGGACTCATAGTGGTTATATTAGGCATAGAATCTCTTGAGGTGGAGCCCATTGCGTGGCTTCTTCAAGAGTTGATCATCTGAGTCAGTGAATATGTATGCCCCCTTGTTGAGATGAAGGTCATTGGCAAGTCGGGATGATGAAATCTGGTCTTTTATGGGAAGAAACGATTCCACACTATGGCTTAAAGGGAATGGGGTAAAACTGAAGGTGGTCTTAGGTATATCTTCGTCCTTGCATAAGTGGTGCCGAGATGGATTAGGTGGATCTTTCACGATCGATGAGACATAAGGGAAAATGGTGCTAGATATCATGTAAATGGTAATGGTTGTGGTTTTTGTGGCCTTGCCCCCAGTCTCTATTGGAGGAAGAGGGGCAGGCCTAGAGACATGAGGAGTCTTTGATGGACCTGGAGGTAGGTGCAATATCATCTCAATTGGATGGACATGAGTCAACACATCTTGGGGCCTCAAAGGTAGGGTAGGTGGTTCAAGGTACCACAAAGGATCTCCCAATGTGAAATCTTGTAGATTGCGGGTTTCCAAGACAGGCTTACTCACGATCCATGATGAGTTTTTTTTTTAATCCAGACAAAAAGAACCAATATTGCTTGAAAATTATCAATCTTCAAATTAATTGTGTTAAAAAATGCTCCAAAGGGTGTTTCCTACCAACAATTGGTGACATTCTGGGACTAAAACAGTTATCTCTGTAAGAAAACAACATTCAAACTTCAAATAATCACAAATTATGCCATCAAATATCGAATCTCTGCCTAAGTGATTCAAATTCAAAACAGTCTGAACATGTTGTTGAAATATTGTAACTTCGAAGAATATTCTATATGTATCTTTTTGTGGTCCCCGATGGTCCTACCGGGAGAACCACTTGTACTACATTGTACCCCAATGCTCCTAATCGGAAGAACTAATAAGAGTCATGACGTAGTCCCCTCTAATTGTAAAGGTGGGTCATTAGCACCCTAGTGTGGTTACTTGAGCCTACATGTGTAACTCGAGCCTACATGATTTAACTCGAGCCTATATGTCAAATGAGTTAACTTAAGTGAATGGATGTATATAAATAGAGGTGTAGTGCTCCTCATTTGAGACACACACACTCTCACTTGTGTAGCACATTAGTGGAGAAGAGAAGTAGCTGGAGAAGGAGGAGGAACAAGCTTTGATCTCCTTGTTGGTTTTATCTTTTATCTTTTTGGGGCATATATATTGAGGAAGCTTTTGATGGGTTTTTCCCTTTAGGGTTTTCCCAGGATAAATCTTTGTGTTCCTTTTGTATGGTTGTGCTTGTCTATCTTTTAGTGATCCTGTTTATATGCTTTTGTTATGAAAATGAAATGAAATATTGATGTCTTAGCTAAGCATATGGAAATTTAACATGGTATCAGAGCTAACCTAAGAAGAAGACATTGTGCAGCTATAGAAGCTAGGGATTCTTACTTTTTGGGTCTCTCTCCACAATCCATCAACAAAAGTATGCTAGGCTGGCTCTCCATTGAAGGGCGCATCTTTTTGTCGAAGCGGAATTCGATTTCGAGCATTTTTAGTTTTCGATGCGGAAATTAGGGGTTTCTACAAGAGAGGAATTTTTGAGTGAGACCAGAATAGGATTTTTATCCTCATCAAAACCTGAGTTTAGAGACCTGGATCAAGAAATTTGGTTGGGTGAAACTATGGGAAAGTCAAACCCTAGTTTGACCCCTAGCTAGAAAAACCCTAAGTACTAAAACGACTAAGTTTTGGTACATTCGCTATATCCTGAGATTGGCGAAGGATCAAGGGATGAAACTGGTAGGGGAAGAAGAAAAAATCCTGATTTACACTGTATCCAAATTTGAACCTCATATTCACTATATTATGGGAGATATTATCCCTCTAATTTAGGGTTCCAGCCTCTTCCAGAATTCATCCCTAAACAGGACACCTGGGGAAAACTACAATATCTTGGGATACATAGGTCCAAATGGAATTCCTAAAGATGTCTTGGAAATGGAATGGAATTTAATGTTAGTGTTCCAAATATCAGACTCAGAATATGAACCAGTGACACGTGACATTTCGTACAACTTCGCTGTTCTGAACAGTCCTGTAACAGGTCACCTTGGGAAAAGGATCATAAATCCCAAATGGTAAAACCAATTCTGATGAAACATATGGTTTTGGATCAGAGACATCTGAGGTTACCTCCGTGTGAAATTTTAGACACATAGGATTAGTAACTTCAGAGATATCATAGAAACAGTAATAGGAATTTCTGCAGAAGAAATTGGAAATCTAGGGCTTCCTGTTCCGAGAGCTTCCCTCCACTGTTTTCAGAAAAGGAGTACATTGGACAGCTCCATTTGAAGATATATATATGTCTATCCAATAATATCTTAAATATTCCAATTTTTTAAAATTAGGGTTTCTGTGACAAACCCTAGATCAGCGAGCTTCGGAACCAAGACGGACACCTCAAATCGGTAAGATCTAATCCTTTGCTGTTTTCATTTGAGGTTCTCATTTCAAAGTGATCTATCACATCAGCTTGATGATAAGCTTGGTGAAGTTGACAAATTCCAAGCCTAGAAGCATATGATCTCTCTGAAGAAAATGGTTTGGACACCTACATGAGTATAGAGGTTCCAATTCCAGAGGGAGATGAGGCTAGAAGCCTTACAAAAGAAGAACTTGGTCAAGGCCAAGAAGATCATTGATGATTTAGTCATGAATAAACTTGTACCACAAGTGTCTCCCCAAAGACACCGAATATGTTTGATTCCTTGATCAAGCTATTTGAAGATAAGAACTTAAATCAGAAGATGGATTTGAGAAAATAGTTGAAGAATGTGAAGATCCAGAATGCAGAACAACTTGAAGCGGTAGAAGAAGAAGTGGTGATAGCCACCTTGAATGGCCTTCCAGGATCATGGGATTCATTCATGCAAAGAATGTGTGCCAGAAGGAAGTAATTACTTTCAATAGACTTTGGGTAGAAGAAGAAGCTCATCTCATAAGAAGAGAAGAAGAAAGATGGAAGCAATTGAAGATCAAGCTCTCACCATTCAAAGAAGATCCCTCAAGCGATATGAAGAACTCAATTCTTAAAGAAACTCTTATCCATCTTATCATCTGGATAAGAAATGATGATTTCATGAATGAAGAAGATGATGAAGCAGAATGATCAAGAAGGAGTATACCCACAAAACAAACAAAAGATAAGTATTCAATTGTCATTTAATGATATTGTTTTGTTATGCATTTGATTATATTCAGTAGATGTGTTATGCATGATAGATTGTTTGCATTAATGACTATATACTACTAATATGCATGTGATGAGTAAGTAGCTCATGGTACTATACAACTCTCCATTGCTACTTATCAAACCTCTTTGCTGACATATTGGATTAGTGCACAATCTCAATAATGTCATGGTGGAGATGGAAGGCATCTAGAAAGTTTATGTGAGATATGGATGAATGTTGTATTGACTAAACAGTTGCATAATGCATAAGAATTTGTCGTTATGCATATGTTTTATGAAATAGTTCTAACCATGCAACTGGTGCATTTGAATTGTAGTAAAGGTCATGTACAACCTCCTACAAGAAAAGAAGGATGAGACTTGTTTCGAAGAACAAGTGATGACAATTCAAGATTCACTCCAATAAACACGAATCTGAAGCTCCCAGGGTCAGAGACACCATGACCAAAGAAAGAGCTTCTGAGAGTCGTAGATCCACCTTGAAGGATGAATACCACCATGGGTACAAGAGATAACTGAAGATGAAGAAAATAATGATATGAAAGAAGCTATGATCAAAGAATAATAGTTGATCATGGGGAATGATGTATATGATATGATGGAACAAGTGTAAAAAGCAAGGTTTGTGATTCTCCCCATAAACAATAGACTATGACATGACATACTCTATTGACAGTACATATCAAGCATAGAACCACCTATACAGAATGAAGAGGGAAGATGATACTCCACTTCAGGGGGAGTGACTACAGAAAATTATATCTGAAGTTCGACATGGTATGACATGATGGATATCTTTGTGATGGATCGAGACTTTACCAAGAGTAAAGTGGGTTCCAACCTTCAAGGTTGAATGCAGAAGACTAGGATATGTTGATGACCTGAGAATACAAACTCATAGAAGATGTTATGATACTAGAATGATGTTTGGGATATAGCACTCAAACCAGAAAGCAAGAATGTGGTATCTTCCAAATGGATTTGCAAGATAATATATGTTTCTGCTGGAAGTAAGGTAAGAGTTGTGGCTATAGGTTTCTATCAGAAAGAGGGAATTAATTTTGAAGAGACACTTACTCCAGGAAGCAAGGTACACTTCCTTCAAAACTAACATGGTAGTTTCTTCCATGATGAAGTAAATACAAGCCTTCCTTAATGGTATGATTGAGGAAGAGTTTTACATCGAATAGTCACGAGGATTTGAAGTTGAAGATAGATGGAATCAAGTATGCAAGTTGAAGAAGGCCCTCTATGGCATGAAGCAAGCTCCCAGAGCTTGGTATGGAAGAATAGATAGTTTTTTGATGAGCATGGGCTTTGCCAAGAGTAATGTCGATCCTAAAATTTCCTACAAGGTTGTAGAATATATTCCTATCATTCTATTACTATATGTGGATGACTTATTCTTGACAGGGAATGAGAAACAGATCATGGAAAGTAAGAAGAAACTAGCAGAAGAATTTGAGATGAAAGACCTTGGGTTAATGCATTATTTCCTAGGTCTGGAAGTATGGCAAAGTTTAGAAGGAATATTTCTCAACCAAGGAAAGTATGTGGTAGAGATATTGAAGAGATTCAATATGTTGGAATGCAAAGTCATGGCCACACCCATGGACTCCAACCTGAAGCTATTAGCTGATGACTCATTAGAGTTAGTGGATGTGACTCACTACATACAGATCATTGAGTCATTGATATACTTAACAAATACCAAACTAGACATTTGTTTTACTGAGAACACCTTAATTCAATAGCTTGTTCAACCAAGACGGGTTCATGTAGTAGCTGCAAAACATGTGATGAGATATCTGAAAGGGACTATAGACTTTGGTCTATAATATGATGGTAGCCATGAGTATAGATTGTATGGCTACATAGATGCAGATTGGGATGGAAGTATCTTAGACAGGAAAAGCACATCAGGTATATTCTTTTGTTTGAGGTCTGCTATGAGTTCATGGTTTAGCAGGAAACAATCTAGTGTTTCTCTTAGCACGGTTGAAGCAGAATACATAACAGATTGCTCTACTAAGTTGTGAAGCCATATGGATTCAGAAGCTGATATCAAGTCTCTTTGACTTGAATATGGACACTACAATGATTCTATGTGATAACCATAGTTGTGATGACAAAGAACCCTGTGTTCTGACGTAACTCGTAGAAATCCGGTATTTCTACATACAAGATAAGATGTAGATGATGATACTGGAGATGCAGATGATGGTGATTTAGTATTTCTATACTGAATATAGAGATGATGATGTTTCATTATTCCCATACTGAAGATATAGATGATGATCATTTCAGTATTCCCATACTAAAGATATAGATGATATTTTAGTCTTTACATACTGTAGATATAGATGATGGTGATTCCGTATTTCTATTCTAAATATAGAGATGATGATGCTTTCAGTATTTCAATACCGAAGATATAAATGATGATGCTTTTAGTATTCACATACTGGAGATACAGATGGTGATAGATCAGTATTCAGATACTGAAGATGTAGATGATGATGGTTTGGATGATGATGTACTGACAAAGCCTCTGCCTCAAGTAGAGTTTGAACACTTTCAAGACAAGCTTGGTGTTGTTCGGAAAGGCCTTCCTTGAAAGGGGGAGTAGTGATGTTGCAATGGGATTGTATCGTCCCTGGGAATTTTCCCTAAAGTGATCCGGAGACCTCGGTCCTTGAGAATGAAGAGGGATTGTATCATCCCGGGACATCTGTCCATAATAGATCTGGTGACCTCGGTCCTCGAGAACATGGTGGGATTGTATCATCCCTGGGCACTTGCCCTAAAGTGATCTATAGACCTCTGTCTTTGAGAATGAAGAGAGATTGTATCATCTTGGGACATCTGTCCATAATAGATCCAGTGACCTCGGTCCTCGAGAATGTGGTAGGATTGCATCATCCTTGGACATCGTCCTAAAGTGATAGGGACTGATTCTCCCATAATAAATCCGGTGGATTCGGTCGTCGAGAATGTGGTAGGATTGCATCATCCTTGGACATAGTCCTAAAGTGATAGGGACTGATTCTCTTGTAATAAATCCGGTGGCTTCGGTCCTCAAGAATGCGGTAGGATTGCATCATCCTTGGACATAGTCCTAAAGTGATAGGGACTGATTCTCCCGTAATCAATCCGGTGGTTTCGGTCCTCTAGAATTTGGAAGGATTGCATCATCCTTGGACATAGTCCTAAAGTGATAGGGACTGATTCTACCGTAATCAATCCGGTGGCTTCGGTCCTCGAGAATGTGGTAGGATTGCATCGTCCTTGGACTTAGTCCTAAAGTGATAGGGACTGATTATCCCGTAATCAATCCAGTAACTTCGGTTCTCAAGAATGTGGTGGGATTGTATCATCCCTAGACTTTAAGTCCAAAAATGATCCAAAGAGTTTCTGTCTTTGAGTTGTGGATTGCAGGTTGTTGCTGATGATGATGATGCCATACTGATCAAAAGATCATAGTATGATGATGACGACGTACTGATCGAAAGATCAGAGTATGATGGCATACCGATCGAAAGATCAGAGTATGATGATGACGTACTGATCGAAATATCAGAGTATGATGATGATGACGTATTGATCTAAATATCAGAGTATGATGATGACGCACTATGATTATGATGTTTCTGATCAAAAGATTAGAGTATGATGATGATGTTTTTGATCAAAAGATCAAGGTATGTTGATTATGTTTTTGATTGAAATATCAGAGTATGATGATGATGTTTCTGATCGAAAGATCAAAGCATGATGATGATGTTTCTGATCGAAAGATCAGAATGTGATGATGATTATGATCGACAGATCAAAATATGATGATGATGATGTTGCTACTAATCGAAAGGTCAAGGTGCTGAAGATGTTGTTGCTGATAGAAAAGTCAAAATGTTGAAGATGTTGCTGATCGAAAGGTCAAAATGATGAAGATGTTGTTGCTGATCGAACAGTAAAAGTGCTGAAGATGTTGCTGATCAAAAGGTCCAAGTGCTAAAGATGTCGTTGCTAATTGAAAGATCAAAATGTTGAAGAGGTTGCTGATCAAAGACTGAAGATGTTGCTGATGATGAAGACTAAAGATTGAAGATGAAGAGTACATGATGTTGAAAAGATTCCAATGATTTATAGATGTGTTACCCCGCTAATGTTGATGATGTCCCCTATCTCTACTCTTGTTGTTGTTGATGTTGCTATAGAATACCATTCTCATTAAGGGGGAGTGTTGAAATATTGTAACTTCGAAGAATATTCTATATGTATCTTTTTGTGGTCCCCGATGGTCCTACCAAGATAACCACTTGTATTACATTGTACCCCAATGCTCCTAATCGGAAGAAATAATAAGAGTCATGAGGTATTCCCCTCTAATTGTAAAGGTGGGTCATTAGCACCCCAGTGTGGTTACTTGAGCCTACATGTGTAACTCGAGCCTACATGATTTAACTCAAGCCTACATGTCAAATGAGTTAACTTAAGTGAACGGATGAATATAAATAGAGGTGTAGTGCTCCTCATTTGAGACACACACACTCTCACTTGTGTAGTGCATTAGTGGAGAAGAGAAGTAGTTGGAGAAGGAGGAGGATCAGACTTTGATCTCCTTGCTAGTTTTATCTTTTATCTTTTTGGGGCATCTATATTGAGGAAGCTTTTGCTGGGTTTTTCCCTTTAGGGTTTTCCCAAGATAAATCTTTGTGTTCCTTTTGTATGGTTGTGATTGTCTATCTTTCAGTGATCCTGTTTATATGCTTTTGTTATGAAAATGAAATGAAATACCGATGTCTTAGCTAAGCATATGGAAATTTAACACATGTGACTAAACCTCAACATATTTCTATAACAACCCTATGACTGTCATCAAAGTGTTTTGATCCTAATTAGACTCAGGAAAAAGCAATATGAATTAATTCCAATGTAGATCCACAAGGTCAACAATAGGTTAACCAATACCCGTATAGATATGGCTCCTCAAGAACATCAGTTGGTTTTATCAGTAAAACTCTTTAGTCTCATTACCCTCTTAAATAGAATCTCATAAAATTTTAGGGTTTGCATGTCACTTTTAGGGTTTCTGCTTTACTTTTTCATGCATGCAATTCTATTTTAATGTTGAATTTTAATCGTAAAGAAACAAGGCTTCTTCCATCTGAATGATGATTTGATGCTAAAGGAATGTCCTGTAGTGCTCTAAGTATCAAATCCATTCAGTCAATTCCCTCTTATATAGTACTCGCTTGCACCTAAGGGAATTAAATAGGTTAGTGGGTGTTTGGTATGCTTAATTAGAGGGGGGACATTATAGTCCTCCCCACTTGAAATTGCTTGTCCTCAAGCAATTGCAAACTAGGATGCTGCAATAACTAGTCTCCTTCCCATTTGGCATCCTCCATGGGTAATTCCTTCCATTTCACCAGATACTCTCGAATCACCCTGTTTTGGAGCTTCCTTTCTCATACCTATAGAATTTACTTTGGAATTAGTACCAGTAACCCTTCATCATCTAGAGGATGTAATTCTATGGATGGAGCAATGTGTTATCCTAATGTTTTTTTAATACTGGACACATGGAATACATTGTGAATCTTGCTTTCTTCCAACAATTCTAGCTCATAAGCCACCTCTCCAAACTTCCTAATTACATTGTAAGGACCATAGAAGTGAGGTTTTAGTTTCTCCACTCCTTTCTGTTTGAGGGAAGATTATTTGTATGGTTGTAACCACAAATATACCAGATCTCCTACCTCGAAGCTCTTCTCAACCCTGTGTCTGTCTGGGTATAGTTTCTATTGATTCTGTGCTACCTGTAAGAGTTCTTTTAGGATTTTGAGAATATCCTGATTGTCTTGTATCCAATCTTTTTCCTTGGGTGGTCTGTTGTCTCCAAAGCATATATATGTGAAGCTCAATACCTCATAGGCATATAGTGATTTAAAAGGTGTAATATTGATAGACATGTGGTAGGTGTTGTTTTAATAGTATTCCCCTAAGTGTAGACACTTAATCCATGTTCTTTGTTGTCCTGCTACATAATTGTGCAGATTCCCTTTAGCCCACTTGTTGACAATCTTAGTCTGTTCGTCACTTTGTGGGTGATATCTCGTACTAGTAGCGAGTTCTATGCCAATTAATCTGAATAAATCCTAATAGAAGGAACTAGTGAATTTACTATCCCGATCACTAACTATGGTTTTGGGTAACCCATGTAGTCAGAAAATTTATCTGAAAAATAACTCGGCTACCTGGCCTGTGGAGTAATTGGATGATATGCAAAAGAAATGGATGAATTTGTTCAGTTGATTAGCCACGATGTATAATAAATCTTTCCCTTGGACCTTGGGAAACCCTGTAATGAATTCCATGGAGATACTTTCCCACTTCTGTTCCAGAATTGGTAGTGGCTGAAGTAACCCTACTGGATGGATGTGCTCGACCTTGTTTTGCTAACAAATGTTGCATTCCCACACATGTTGCATAACCTCCCGCTTGAGATCCTTCCATGAGAACCTCTCGCGGATCTTCCTGCAGGTCTTCAAGAAACCATGATGTCCTAATATTGGAGATTCATGTGACACCTCTATGATTTTCTTTCTTAAATTTGATTCTGGGATGAGGGATATCTTGCTCTTGTAATAGATGATGTCATCGATAATTCTATACCTGTCATCCTGAACCTTCCCATTGAATAATTCGCAAGCGAATTTATTTTTTGAGTACTCTACTAAGATAAGAGCCCGCCAATATTTAGATATACTCATGAGAGATAATGAATTGGGTCATCTGGATAATGCATCAGCTACTATATTGTTCTTACCCATCACATACTCTATCTCAAAATCATAGGCTTGCACATTGCTGACCCATTTCTATTGGCACTCATTCAGCTCCTTCTGCTCTAAGAAGTACTTGAGGCTGTTATGATCTGTCTTGATTTTGAACTTGCTTCCCACCAAATACTGTCTAAATTTAGCAAGAGCATGTGAGATGGCCAGCATCTCCTTGACATATATGGAGTAGTGGAACTCATAGTTCTTTAGTTTCCTACTCTCAAATGCAATGGGGTAATGGTTTTACATCAATAATACTCCTAGCCCTTCCCCTGAGGCATCACATTCTACTACAAATGGTTGTGAGAAGTTTGGTAATGCTAAAAATCAGAAAGAACTCATGATGACTTTCATCTCCTCAAAAGTTTTCTCTGCTAATTCTGTCCAGCTGAAAGCTCCCTTGTTTATGAGATCTATGAGGGGTGAGGTGAACTGGGAGAACCCCTTAACATACCCCCGGTAATATGTGCAAAGGAATAAGAATCCTCTCAATTCTGTGACTGTTTTTGGCTTGGGCCAATCCCTGATATCTCATATTTTCTCCATATCAACCTGTACCCCTTCTACACTAATTATGTGCCCGAGATACAACATTTCCTTCATGCTAAATTCACAATTGGACATCTTCGCATAAAGCGAGTTTTCTTCTAGAATGCTCAGTACTGTATCTAGATGTTTCATATGTTTCTCCCATGTTTTGCTGTAAATTGAAATTTCATCAAAGAATACTAGCAAAAACTTATGTGACTGAGATCTGAAAGTATGGTTCATGCATGACTGAAAAGTGGTTGGAGCATTGGTAAGTCCAAAAAGCATGACCAGAAATTCATAGTGACCATAGTGACAACGAAAAGTTGTTTTAGAAATTTCTTGATCCCTTACTCAGATATGATGGTACCCCAAGCGAAGATCAATCTTTGAAAAGTATTCGGCACCCCATAGCTCGTCCATGAGTTCATCAATCCTAGGGATGGGATACCTATTTTTGTTGGTATTTTTGTTGAGTGCCTTGTGATTGATGCACATTCGTAGGGTGCCATCCTTTTTCTTGACTAAGAACACTGATGATGCAAAAAGGCTAGAGCTGGGCCAAATGTATCCAAGCTCCAGTAATTTATTGATCGTCTTCTCAATTTCTTCCTTATATCTTTTGGGATGCTGATAAGGAGTGGTGATGACTTCCTCTGTCTCCTCCTCTATCTCAATGATGTGCTCAAAACCCCTATCTGGTGACCTACCTGATGGAAGGTCTCAAAATACCTTTTCGTGTTTCTGTAATAAAGCACGAATGCCATCTAGGTGTTGTGTGTTGTTCTCTGGAGGTTTCCTAAAGATGACAAAACATTTTGCAGCCCATTCTATGTCATCATGTCTGAGTACTTCCTCCATTCTCTATGAAGAGACTGGTTTTGGGGGAAAAGTGTTCATGCCCCTCAAAACTACCCATTTTCCATCTGGCCCCTGAAAATCTATTTCCATTGCTCGGTAGTCTGTAGTATATTTCCCTATTGAATAAATACATTGAAAGCCTAATACTACATGAGTATCTGCCACATCTACTACATAAAATGAATATGTCATATGGTAGTTGCCTAATGTGACATTCGGTTTTGGAATCCAATAGTTGCACTGCATGCTAGAGTTTCCAGCCATGGCTACAGTAAATCTCTCAAACTTCTCTATCGGAATACCCATCTTGGCTACCCAAATAGAATCAATGAAATTATGGGTTGCTCCCCCATCAATTAATACTCCCACTCTATGGTCCTATACTACTCCTCTCTCCCTGAGAATATGGAGTCTAGGTACTCCATATAACGTAGCAATAACTCCCTATGGTGTATCACCCTAGAGTGACTTTTCCTCGGCTGCCTGTAATTCTCCAGTCACCTCCTGCTCATAGTCCTCCCCATCACTATCCAAATAAACTTCAATGTAGTGAGCCTTGGCCTTTCTTGCACACCTGTGTTCTAGAACCCATGGTTCCTGACAAGTAAAACATATTTTCTTACACCTCAATTCTTTCCTTGTGTCCTCGTCTAACCATGTTTTCTTTGGAAAATCCTGCTGGAAAGGTTTCAAACCGCTTCATGAGCTTCTGAGTGAACTCAATATAGGAATGGATGGTATCATGACCCATTGTCTCTAATCCGTCTTACCACCACTCGTGAGCCTCTCCATCTAGGTGGACTGTAGCCAATTTAACGGCATCTGTCTTTGTCATGGGATTGAGTTGGAAATAGGTATCCAACTTCTGAACCCATATCCTCGCTGAACCTATGCGATTCCCATCAAAGTTTGGGATGGTCAACCTGCCCAAGGTTTTTCTGCAACTCATAGTTATGATCGAATCCCTTGTTGAAATTCATGGGCCTATTCCTACTCTTCATGTTGCAAAAATCTGAAAAATACATGGCTGCATGAAACTCATCCCCTAAGTCCCTGTATTCCTACAAATAAGCCCCAAAGGGTTTTCTAGGCTCTACATGCATGACTGGACCTCCTACTACATCTACCAAGAAGTGAGACATAGTAGGCCTGTTGGAAGGTTTGTTATATATGTGCGATGTATTCTGTATATTGGTGTATCCAACCTTCCCACTTCTGCTGGTAGACCCTCTATCTAATGGTGAGGGAGGTGTACTGCTGTTACCTGGTTCTAGTTTCACCAATAATCTATTTATTGCATTAATTACATATTGTTTCCCTTTTGGATAAGTCTTGCAATGTAGATACTAGGTTGCAAAACTCCATCCTATCCTCATCTTCTCCTGTTCCTTTTCCCCTGTCAGAGTGTATACCTGTTGGGTCCATGTATGTGTTGGTATCTTCTAGTTGGATATCCTCAAAGTCCTCATGTACCTACTCCTTATTTTCCTATAGGTTACAAAAGTGTCCTCCTCTGTATTCATATACTTCTCATGTTCAATCCCATAGCTGGGAAGGAACATGCTCTGATACCACTGTAATATCCCAAATACTGACATTCTATTGATTCTATGCAAAATTACTGAAATAGATGGGCATGCAAATTGCCATGCAAAATTTCCCTATGTCAAGAATCGATCTGGTGATGAACTGGTGTTCTCTGCCTCCGATGATACCCAAGCAACATGAACCCAAAATCAGCTAAGGGTGACATTTTTAGTGAAGGAGGTTTATGTTGCAGCTGAGAATTTGTAGGAGTGGTAGTCGTTCCATGCCGGAGAGGATTCTTGACACATGCAGAAGTTCTGAGATACCTAAGCAGGCTAGCGAATTGAACTAGATGTTGAGCTACTCACATCCCCTTGATCCCTAAATTCATGAGAACTACTTTCGATGAGCAGGACAGGATCTAATAATCACCGAGTACTGGAGTATGATACCGATGATGAGAATGGTGCTAGTATTCTAAAGATAAATAGATATCTGGGGACCAAGTGAATGATTTTGGGTTTTCCATCTAAAAACCCTCATAGGGATGCACACGTGTCCATACAAACAATCTCTGATGGATACTGGATAACTGCAACTTGATGAATAAGTTGAATAGTAGATGGTGAACCTAGATGGTTTACCCTAGATGATACTAGGCCAGATATCTCACTGTCAAAACCTCGTTAGCTGAAGACGATGTCTTCAACCCCAACTACTGTGGTCGCACGTTGTGCTACTACTCAAAAGCTCCAAAATAAATAATAATCATTAGTAACCTTATTTGGTCTTAGTACCCTCTTAAATAGAATCTCATAAAATTTTAGGGTTTGCATGTCACTTTTAGGGTTTTTGCTTTACTTTTGCATGCATGCAATTCTATTTTAATGTTGACTTTTAAGCCTAAAGAAATAAGGATTCTTCCATCCGACTGATGATTTGATGCTGAAGGAAAGTCCTGTAGTGCTATAAGTATCAAATCCATTCAGTCAATTCCCTCTTATGCAGTACCCGCTCAAACCTAAGGGAATTAAATAGGCTAGCGGGTGTTTGGTACGCTTAATTATAGGGGGGACATTACAGCCCTACTTTCCTCTAATGGACAAACATTAATAAAGGTAGTTGTGTTAAGAAGGTGAATATTGGAGAAGATGCTGATCTGTTTTTTCTTAAGTCATGGTTACAATAGCTCTTGATAGAGTCCATCAACATCTTATATCCAAAATAGGGCCAACAGGGACTTGTGATCGAGGAGCTACCTAAGGACAATAAATCTCTAGCATTTGAATATAAACCTGCTAACACATAACCCATCATTGAACATGCATATGATGAGTCCATTCGAGGTGATCTAGAGCATGAATCAAGATGTAATAGATAACAGTTCCACCCTAGTTTAGATCTCTGGAATTCATCTACCATAGATCTTCAATCACTAGGCTTGAGGTTTTCTATTATATATCTTCATCTAAAGGGATAATTGATTCAATGTAATAATCTTATGGGATTATGATTAAAGATGCGATGTATTTTGTTGGGATGTTCATTCTTTAGAAGGATTTTCTATTTTGTTTGTTTCCATTATAGTCTCATGTTATGGTTGTCCTTCACTATATATAGTTGCACACTATTTATTAGATGTTCGTACATGGTTTTGATGGTGCATCTACTATTAGGGATCCCACTTACTCTTATACAAATTGAAAATCGACTTGGACTAGTTATGGCACATTGTACTATGGCTCAGATATATAATCTTCCCCATGCTCTTAAACCCTCTTTATTCATATTCCTTGACCCCGTTACCCTTTGGATCGGCTTTGGTTTTGGTCCACCATCCCATTTACTTTTAAGTTTCTTCTTATACCCTTCCTTAGGGACACCCCCCTTGTGCTGGAGGAGCCAGCCTAAAGATAGAGGAAGAGCTACTATGGTGATAGTGGGCAACATCCTTCCTTAGTTCTCCTTGGGTTGCACTCATGTCTAAGGGATTTATCACTTGAGTGAAACCTTGGGTAGTAACACTATCTATTGAAATTCATTAGCTTTATTAAGGGTGATATAAATTAGAAACCATAACCCTCATAGTAAACCAAAGATACGTGTGATTGTAAAATCCATAAAATGACTTTAGAATTGTTGTAGTTTATCTAACTGAAGCAATTTGAGATTCTAATTCAAATTTCTTCAGATTTCTTTTGATTTACTAAGTGTATATTTTTCCTTTATGGTTCATAGCATGGATACCATGCAACATCATTCAAATTTCATATTACAAATGAAAATAGAAACCTGTATGTAATCCAGGGAACCATAAATCAATTTGAGAGAATTCTTCTCATGATGGTTGTTACCAATGCATGTGAATGGAAGCTATAAATGGAGATAATGAATATATCCATCAACTGAGATATGGAGCCATTGTAGGAATCATATTAACTGCAAATATAACAACAAAATCAATTTTGAAGCTCAAGTCAATATGTTTACAGATGTTCTTTGCTGGTAATGTTCTTTGATGACATATGTTTATGTTTTGAAGGATTAGTCATTGATACTTTATCATCCATGAAGATTGAAAATAAAAATCCATATTCAAGGAATGTTTGTGGCTTGTATATACATGTAATGTATGTATGTTGCATAATTATTAAACCAAGTTCCGAGAACATTATTACGAATGATGATGAGAACTTGATAATTGGTCGAGAGAGCATACTTGGAGGTGAATTAGGCCTGGATGGTATATGTTGGGTAGACTCAACATTTGGGGTGCATTTGCATCAAACTCATGAAGATGTTTTGAAGGAAAGAGAATGATACCAAATGGATAGTGGAGTGGATCATCTTATTTAGTAAACTTTGGTAGAGCTACAAGGCCAATTCAGTGGGAACATGCATGGTGTTTTGTCACAACATGAGCTAGAAGGGTACAAATTGTTTGATTTACATGATGTCATGTAGTGAAGGAAAAGAAAAATGTTGCGAATGAAGAATACTCAAAACAAAGAAGGTACTAGTGGATACCCTATCCTAAGAGAGACCTAAATGGTTAAACAAGAAATGGGGAGATTGTAGTAATCATGAGACATCATGGGGAATTGAAAATATTTAAGAACATGATATGTGAAATGATGCAACATCAATGAACCATTCTTTGAAATTTAATTTGATCACAAGATGAGCGTGAGCCATTGGATAATACTATATTGAAGTCTTCTAAAGTTCCAATGGGTCTTGCAAAGAATGAAAAAAGAGATACAATAAGAGGGAAATACATCATCAAAGAAAGTACAAATATATCTTTGATGAAGAAAAAAAAATGACAAATAGACCCAAGTGTTGAACAAACATTTCAATTATTCCAACCTTTTATGGTACAACAAAAGAAAATGATCGCTTATTTACACTAATTTATTGTGGCAAGGTATTGGGGAAGATAAGTCAAGAAAATGGGAAACATTTAAAGGAACCCTAAGACCTATGAACTTAGAATTGAAATTCAATAGACAAAGACCTTTTAAGAGTTGGTCTAACATAGTGGATAAGTTCAAGGAGTTATTTGGGTATCCCATTAAAAGACCTTCAATCATAACTAGTTGAGGGCCATGGCAATGAAAAGGAGAAAATATGGTACACTATGATTCAAGATTAAAGGCTTTATTTGGACATTTCAAATGTGGGTACCTAGAACCATAAAAAAATCATTGGTTGAATTTTGGACTATACATTAGTATTGGGTGAAATTTTTGAGAGCTAAAATGTAAGGGAAGCTCTTGATGCAACCATAGAAATGGATGGAGGAAAGGAGAAAAATCCATGAGATAGAGATCATAAAAATGAAGAATGACATCAAAAGATTTGGAGGATGAGAAAAACATGATAAAATTGGTCAAATCCCAAAAGGTGAATTAAAATGAGGAAAAACTAGGCATAATTAAAGAAATGAGACAAATATGACAAACACAAGGACCATGAACAAATCCAAACAAATCTATTTTTGCATAACATGTGATACTAACAAGCATTCATGGAATGATTGTTCACACACCTTGTGGAATCAAGGCTAATGCATTAGAATAATATGGAAAAATGAAATAATATAAACTCTTTTAAGGGTCAATAATCATAACAAGGGCATTGGAACGGTCCAAGATGTATCTAGAGCTCTGGCATATAATGCTAATGACTCCATTGTTACTCTACTTGGTGCAGACATCTTTTCATTTTTTGCATATGGAGCATGAGGGCATACAAAACCATTGTATTTTTGGTATTCCTAAAAATCATTTGTTATTATTTGTGTACCCAATACCCATGATACATTGCATTATTTGAGATGGAATATGTTGACCAAAAATTGCAAAATGCCTTGAAAATGAGGAATTGGATGGGTATGGAAGATAATGATTTGATGATGACTAGACAGAGAGTCAAGATTATTGGGATTGTGTAGAGAAAAAAATAAATCCTCCTCAGCCTTTTAGAAGTTTAGAGAACAAAGAGAGGAAAATACCTAAGAGAGGAAAGAGTTTAGATCAAAGTGAAAGAAACCAAAGGGAAAAAAATCCAAGAGTTGGTAGATCAATGTGAGACTTCTCTTGAGAGAAGAAATGCTTGAAAAAGGTGTATGAATTCCTTATATGTTTAACAAATGTTGATAAATATGATGACCTAGATGTAGCGAGGGAATTATTTCAACATCATTTTTTATTAAATTAATAGCTCTGTCGCTCTAGCGACGACCGTTTATGCAACTCCAAAAGGCTTGCTATACTAGCGATGAAATTTTCGTCGCTAATATAAAAATTCTGTAGGAACATTAAAGGAGTTGTTGTCTCTATAGTGATGCCCATTTTTTCAACTCTCCAATGGGCTTGTTATACTAGAGAATGATTTTTTGTCGCTAGTATAGCAAGCCCGTCGGTGAGTTGCACAAACAGGTGTCGCTATAGCGATGGAACCTCATCACTACAATGACGACGCATCGCTGGTATAAACATATTTTAAACATGTTCCTACATCATTATAGTGACAACAAAGTGTTTCTATAGTGAATATGGAAGTGTTTCTATAGCGACAACACCTTGTCGCTACAACGACGATGCATCATTGGTATAAACATGTTTTAAACATGTGACTCCGTTGCTATAGAGAAAACCAAGTGTTGCTATAGAAACGATGGAAATGTTTTTATAGCGATGGGGAAGTGTTGCTATAGCGACACGGCTTGAGTTTTTAAACAACCCACGTTTCATGTCTTCTATGTCGTGATAGATACAAACTATGGAAAGTGTTCCTACAATGATGAATTTGTTTCCACGAAAAAGGGGTCATGTTCGTCGCTATAGCAATGCACAAGTGTTGCAATAGCAATGATTTTCCATTGGAAAAATGTGCACATGTACTAGTGTCAGGATTCTGAAGCAGTTAAGGGAACATGAGTAAGGTGACAGTGGTCACTTGTTTTGCATATGCTTACTGATGGCAAGACCTACCATTTCAACCGGTAACATTTTGGCAATGTTGTCACGGATCATTTCGAAATATGAAGCGGTTGATTTCGAGGCATTCACACCCTGGAAAGAATGACATATGGTAAGAAAAATTGAGCTAATTCTTTCTAGGAATTTTGAAAATATTATTGAAGACTAATCTTGCAGGTATTACCTTGTGACTCGACAAAGAAAATCCCAACATGACTTGACACTTTGGTAAGTCTTGAAGTCATAATTTTATATGATTTCTTACATTTTTAAGAACTAACCTACATGCTTACCTGGAAACTCCTCAAAGAGCTCATCCTGTCCCATCTATCAGGTACACCCTTGTTTTATTTGGTACTTTAGCGATATTTTCTTAACTAGCGTGGTAGGTTTCTCCTATCAACTCCAATCAAAGAAAATTAAAAGAAGTAATCTATAAACATAGGGAAGCCCAACAAGATGGAATCCAATTATGAATTGTGGATGGACATAATGGAATTCTCATTCATTCCAGGTTTCCCACACAATTACGCCATTAAATAATTGTGGTAAGACATCGTTCCCATTGTTCCAGAAATATCAGAACCATGAATTATCCCATGTGCAAGAATTCATGCGATTCATCCGAGAAAGTAACACCATGCATGAAGACATTAGGATTAGGCTATTTCCATTGTCTCTTCACCTAGAAGTCAACTTATCTGTCAGAAATTGGTATGAAGGATTACCTTGCAAAATATTTTCTTCTCTCAAGCAATTCATTGATTCATTCGGCACGAATTAGGATTACAGTATTGAAGAACGGGAAAGAAATTCCATGATTGATAGAATTTGGGAAGAAGCCGTGGGAAAAATATATACTCAAGATGATGTAAGAGAAGGAAAAATAGATGATATTCCATTCAAGTTTGAAGATACTGATAATCCGAATACTACATAAATGGAAATTGGTTTCGCTCCTCTTGATCTATCAACTTTACCAGGTTATTTAGATGAGTTACTTGAAGTATTCTGGCATGCATTCAAGGGCGACCATAATAATTTTGTGCATCATGTGGAATGGTTTATTACTATGGCTTCCATATATGGTCTTAAATAAGAAGAAGATGTTTACACACGATCATTTTTCCTTCATCTGGGAGGAAAATCTCCCGCTTAGTTCATGGGCCTAGATAAAGGAACAATATCATCATTTGCAAAATTTGTGGAAACATTTTGTAACCACTGGGATTCATGGCATCATGATGAATGGATGCCTCCTGTCAAGAATGTGAAGGACTTGTTCAGTAAGGAATCCCAAAGAAAAGATCAGGTCGAAGCAACCATTGTTTAAGGTCTAACTGATGATATCTTGAGCACTATAGATGAAGCTTCCCAAGCATATCAATATGATTATGATCCCATATATGATGATCCAAAAGTACTAATTGAAGAGGATGAGAAATAAAAGGATAGGATGAGTCCTCCCTTCCAACATATAGAGACTCCTTGTGACATAATAGACCTTTGGGAACATAATTATGGGGATTTTGAGGATGATTGTTACTGGACATTTATGGGTCTACCTCTCTATGATTCCTCGAGACTAGGTAGATTTCTCTCCATACGTTACAATGAGAAAGAGAATATTGATGAATTTACTTAGGAAGAGCCAAAACTTGACACTATTAGGGACCAGGAACTCTCACTCACCTCCAACAAGGATGATAAAGGCATAAATTATGAAGACCTTGTTCAAATATTTGGGACAACGTATCTTTGGTGATTCTTCCATGATGTCCCCATCATACTCGACCTGCAATAGGGAAGCTTGTCGCACTAAGTATCCTTTTCCAGATATTCAACATATGATGAGCCTAGGTCATCACTCTCAATTGTTCCCCTCAAGATGCACAGAATAAGGTTTTCATCCTCCTCTACCCTACATCGACAAGCCCTGAATGATACATCTCAACAAGGCTAAGGAAGGTAGGTTGAAAGGTATGACTTTCATCCCTCAGTCTCATAATATTTATTGTATATCTTTTCATTTGAGGCATGAAGGTATGGATTATCTTGTTGAAAATTTTAAAATTTCAAGAATTATTGGGGTTACTAACATGATTGTGGAAAAGATAGGTGATATACCTGTATGTACAAAGAAAAGTATGAGTAAATGCATAGACAGTTTGCGGATCTTATATGAATATTTGCAAAGTCCAACCCCATAGATAGCCTCGCAAGGTCAGGATTCATGGGTGAGTTTCATGCAAAATGTTTCACAAGATGTGTATGGTGGAGGTGTCTGATACGTAATCCCACTATAAGAATGGATCAACAAAGCATGTCGAAGTAATGCTTCCTCATGGCTTTAGTTTCAAGTTTTCCAAGTTCTTAAGAAGGTATGGTTTCCTGCACTCATCAAGATAAATATTCTGGTACAAACTCAACATATCATCTATGAGTTATTGTCTTGGATTACACTAAAGGATAAACATAAGATGGAAGTTATGAATTGCTTACATAAATGGTTACATTGGTGGTATGATTTCACTTAACATGTTTTGATTACCATGTTTAGAGTAGGTAGGTTTAGTTACATTAGGAATATTTCTATGTGTTTCATTTCATGTATTTTCATGTCTAGTTAATTTTCATTTTTCTTAATTTGTTCCCCTCATTTTGTCAAAAAGGCCGGATGGAAGTGTATGCATCTACATGCTTTTAATCTCTCAAGCATTCAATATGTGTGTCGGTCTATAGGTACCAATAGATTCGTAGGATCTCGAGAACTCCTAGGAATAGCACTTGTCCTATAATTGTAGTGTAATGTCCCTATTAAAAAATTCCCAATAAAGGCAGAATTTTGGAAAAATCGTCTTTACTAGTTTTGACCAAGGGGGATTCGAATGGCTCAAGAGGGTATCGAATTTTGTAGGGAATGATTTTGGAAGTATTAGGAATATTAAATGGAATATATGGTATTATTATGATATTTCATATACATATACAACTTGAATTGGTATAATGGGAAAAAGGGAAAAATTACTAGCAATTTATGATGCAATTCCCCATAGAACACATATTTCATTAAATTTGGAAATATTTTATTACAAGAACAATGCCAAAATTGAGTTTTTTTGTTATTTTCTAATTCTATATCCACTGTTTAATTCCAAATTTAATGAAATATGTACTATAGGGTAATGGAAGAAATGGCTCTCCAAATCCTATTCGACCCTCCCAAATTTTATAAGAGAGTATGGAAACTGTAAAAATACTTATTTAATTTAGTTTTGTGTGGTTAATACTTCTGAAACTGAGTTTTAAATCTGCATATACTAATGCACAATTTCAGTGATATTTGCTTAAGGGAAATGACACTTAAAAGCTCAACTTCTGCTCATAAATGGTGCACATAATAGTTTAGAACAGATAAATATGAATATATGTCATTGAAATAATTTCAATATCTCACTAAAAACACATAAAATTGATCCAATTCTCAATATACATCAGACACACAATCTCCATTAAAAGGGAAAATCATCACATGGAAACTAGTCACAATAAAGCTTGGAAATGTGGACATTTGCACAAGTATTTCTTCTAATTTCGACTTAAAGATAATATGGAGATGATATTATATATACATACATCATAAATAAATTCTTGGTCATCAACCATCCTCAGAAAGGCACAAGAATCACTCCAAAAAGTGCGCCATCAAATGAGAGTGTGGGGAAATGGCACTATTTCTTCATTGATTGACATTTTTACATGAAATATTTCAGATTTTTTACTTGAGAGTGTTCTGAAATTGAAATAAGGATAATTTACATTGAAAAATAAAATAATTAGGCATTGGAATCTTCCCCGAAGATATCAATATCTCACCCAAAGCGCAATCCCTCCATGAGCAAGAATATGCAATAAAAACTAGAAATGATTGAGAGAAAGTGCTGCAATAGAAGGAACCACAAGCTATCCTTTAGATTAAACATGAAAATAAAAATCCATTAAATATCCATGAAATACCTGAGTGGACTCTCCAAACACCAACTTGGATGGGAATCTTTCGCCCTCGAAATTGGCTAAGACAAGAAAACTAGTCATCCACTAGCTCTCACAATTCACAAACGCAATTTTATCAAATGATCAAAATCTCTTCTATTGGTTGATTCCTATATTTTATAAACATTATTAGCCTTCTAAGGTTACCAATCCATCCACAAACTCAAACCAGTTCGAATTAGGGTGTGGGGTCAATATTTTCCATGTGTCCTCCCTTTCCTAGCCTTCCATCTTCCCCCAATTTGAGTAGGAACCTATTGAGCTTCCCCAACTCACATGAGCATCCTTGGATGCTCTATTTTGACCTAACATGTCAGATATGTCATATTTCAGCCTTTATATATGATTTGTGTCATAGCATCTTCTTCATCATTGTTGTCATAGAGCTAGGGAATCTAGTCCAAGTCTATTAGCCTTCTAACTAATCCAAGAACATTTAGGCTTCCGATGGATTCAAAATTGCAAGAGGAGGATGGCATGTGGCATAGAAATTCTAGCTTTTGTGGTCCCCATAATATCGATCTATCTCCATGCTCCATTGCCACTTCAATTTTCTCTTGTATTTATTTAATAAGCCCCATTATTAAATATTTATTCCATTCTAATGTCTGAACATCATTTTTTAGCTCCCTTATTAAAATTACAAATGTTTCCATCCAACCTAGGGAACTAGTAGGATTGATGGAATTGTCCTGATATGCAATTATAAAAATGGGGACATTACAGCCAGTGTTATGCTACACTTGTACCTAGTGCACCTTCAATTGTGCCCTAGGGAGGGAGGGACAATTTTGTCAACCAAGAGGGGTATTATTGAGCGATGGCAGTCATAGTTGGACCCTTTGGTCCTCCTTTAAGGGTACTATAGCTTAATGGAACTATTCAACTTCCCATTAAAGAGGTTTTTAACCTTAGGGTTGGTGTCTGGGGCACCTAACGGTTGACCAATGGGTCTCATGGCTCCATTTCCTTCTTGCGTACTCTAGTGGCCTTTGATTTAGCTATGAGACACTCGTCCTTAGTCATGGCCACTTCATACACCATTTTGTCCCTTCAGTTAGTGGGTCCTTTCTATCCCTAGCTTTCTCTCCTTAAAGGAAGGAATCCTCCATACCAGGTCGTTTCCTTGTTTTAAGCAGGGCATTGAGGGATTTTACAACATTCTAGGGGTTATATGGGGTATAACACCCTCCCTCCAACCAGATTTGGCCTTTCATTAGGAGCGATTTTCTTATTTGAGCATGTTTTGGTACCTCGGGATGCAAATACCCCTAGGTATCCCACCATATTTTATATTTTTATATTTTATTTTTTCTAATTTTAGGTTGGCATTTGATAATTATGATTTTGATTGTTTTAAGGCATGTAAGCCTGGATAAGTGAGTATTAGATCGTAATTCTTTGGTGAATCTCTAATTTTGGTGATGCTTCAATTTATTGGATGAACATAAGCTAAAGGAGGTTGGGCTTCTTACCTTTTCCTTGGATGTTGATGGATGTGCATGTATCAAGTCTTAGTGGTAGCCTTAGAGATGCACTCTTCCCTAGGATAGGTCACTGCTTTCTTTCGTGTTAGCGATGATGACACGCCTTCTGGTGAGGGTTCCTTAAGATTTCCCCTTATATTTACCAGCTTAGTTTCTTAACCTAGGACCCTTCGTCACTAGGTTAGAGATCCTCCTTATAAACCCTGGGTTAGGTAGGGCTTGTGCTAGGGTTTTTTCCTAGGTTTTCACACTTTTCTCTCACAAAACCTAGTTTAGGAGTTACATTTCAACTAATCTAGGGTTATTTCTTAGAGTAGTCTTAGGTTGGTTACTGTCTAGAATAGTTTTAGGTTAGTTAGGTTTTTAGGTTATGTTTTTATCTAGGTTAGGGTTGGCGTAGGGTTTCATTATTCACGGCAGTTACACACTGGTGCACACTCCCTTTTCTACCGGCAACATGCTCCTCAAGGAAGGTTGTCTCCTTTGCAAGCACCCTCTACCTTGGCCGAGTTTGCACCCTTGTTGTTACTCTCTTAATCGTAGGTTCTCTCATCCTCACTAGTCATCTTTTGTTTTCCCACTATGTCTGTCTCCTTCTACGGGTTTCTCCAACCTACTACAAGCCTTCACACGGTGGGTCATCTCCCCTAAAATCTTGGCATCCTCCTCCTAGATAGGATATCTCTTGTTCCTCCTAAGCTTCCTCATAATGATATCCATCCTTTCTCATGACTTACAACACCTCTTCCCCTTCCCTTTCGAGTTGTTTTCATTTCGACATGACTTCCACCTTTCCTTAGATCTTCCTGTGATCTCCCAAGTGTATTCCTTCCCACTCTATTTTGTGCACTACCTTAACCCGGAGACTGCAACATTGTTGAGATATGTTACTCTCAGTGCCTTCCCTCCATCACCTAGCAGCATGCTCCCATTATATATTCACCTCCTCGGTGTCATCCTCCACACTGCGGCTTCCCCTGGTCACTCTCTTTTAGCTAGAATCCATGCCCTGAGACTTCTATTCCTCCTCGATGAATTTGCTTCCAACTCCTTCACTCCATCGCATGTTCCTAGCAACTTCCTCCCTCTAAGGATAATCTCTCTGCTTCACCTCTGCGCTCCTTTTCTAGCATGACCATTCTCCCCTTTCACTACTAACCTCCTTGCTGGAAATCCTCTCCTGGTGTTTTTCCTTTCCTCTCCTCCTCATGGCCCCAAATAAATGTTATCCTCTCCCTGTCGTTGGTTCCAGACTGCCGCTAGCCTCCTCACTTCATTCACACTGCGTCCAACCTCATGGTTGCCCTTTAAGTTGCAGCCACCTCTTATACTCACCATCTCCTCTCACGGGCTACCTCGATCAGTTTCCATCAACCGTTCATGGTCATAGTTATAATTAGATAATTTGTTTCCTACAATTAGATAATTGCATGGTCATAGTTATAATAACAACACTTAATTATTCACTCTTTTTCAACAATCGATTAGGCACTGATCAACAATATACTCGATAGAAGTTTCCTTTGATGTTTAGTATCTTTGAGGGGTCTAATAGGGTTATCCCCTAAGAGGCTCCGACTTCTGAAGCAGTTAGGGGAAAGTGACTAAGGTGACAGTGGACACTTGTTCTGCATATAAATTCCAATTTGACTTCAATCCACACACATTTTGATAATGATAAGACATGTTTATTTTGGAATTGAAAGTCACCACATGATATTTGTTTTTTGAGTTAATTATTTGTTTCCTATAATTAGAATAACAGCACTTAATTGTTCAATCTTATTTAAGACTCCATTAGGCATTAATAAACAATATACTCGAGAGAAGTTTCCTTCACGAGGACTTCACTTAGTGAACCTCTCACATAGCACGTGCGATCATGGGATATTGAAGAATACCCTTAATTTCAAGAGATATTGACCCAAACTCTTTTTGTTGAACCCCCCTCCCAATACTTAAAACCTCCTCCCCAACCCTTTTTATACCACCCTACCCACCCCCATGTTAAACCTCTCATCCCATGAATACTTGCAATATATTGGTTTGATTTTTGATAATTTTAAAACCCACAATATGAACTAACATGATAGGATATTGGACAAGAAGTGAAGCCCCCATGGTTTCCTTTTTATTTTAGGGCCTAATAGGGATCTCCCCTAGGAGCCTCTGACTTGCAAAGACATTAAGGGAAAGTGACAAAGGTGAAATTGGTTCTACATATGCTTACTTGTGGCAAGACCTACCATTTCAACCTGTAACGGATTTGAAGGGGTTAGCTTCCACTCTATGGTATCCAATTCAACTATAGAGATATCTCTTATGTCCTTCCCAGCCTCATTCCTTCTCTTTGGTTGCTTACCTACCAAGAAACCATTTCAAAGACCTTGAGAGGATTAATGATATGAAATCCCTCATCCATCTCTTTATTGTGAAGTTGCTAGAGATATTTGAAATTCATATGGCCAAATATTTCATTCTGAATTCTGTTTGCAACATTAGTATGGGTCAATAGGGAACTTGGATACGAGTGAGGAATAAAATGTGAAATTCATATTCCTTGAAGGCATTAATTGTATCTTCGTTCGCTATAAGGTTCTGAGTAGATATTTTTGAGATCTCCATTGAGTCACAATCAAATATGGATAGCTTTGGTGAGCCTATATGGGTCGTCTGACATACAACCAACATAATTGCTACTAGGGAGGGCACATAAAAGACATTTTTTAAAACTGCATGCTCAAATTGAATTGAACCTTTCCCAAGAACTAGAATTTGAGAGTCATCTCCCATGTGTATTCTAGGACACTAGAGACTCTCCAAAGAGGGGAATGATTCCTTGGAGGAAACCATGTCGTTGGAGGATCCAAAATCAATATAAAAATCCTGTGATAGAGAGAAACTAGCGTTCAGTGCATGGAATCTCTCATGATCTTCAGTCTTGTTTCTAGGATCAAGCTTCCTATGACCTTCAGGAAGGGGAATATTGTTTTGTTCAAGTTGTCTAGACAATTGGTCTATGGTTTTATTCATACATAGGTTCTAAGGATGATTCCCTCTCTTGTAGTATGAGCACTTGGTATTTTCAAGCATTTTGTGCTTGTCCTTCTTAAAACTTGAGGCTCCATTTGAAGGATTATGCCTCTGCTTAGGTATGATATGAGATTTATTTTTATTTGTTTCCTTTTTTTCCCTTTGGATTGTGCATTATGTGAATGCATTAAGAGAGGTAATTCTCTATTTTGGAGTTGTGAGTATCCCGGAATGAAAAATGGAAACGAACAGTAAGAATTATGGGCCAATTTTTCTCAGAATGAAGAGAACCAATTGTAATTCTTCTTTTTAATCCCACACTTTTTTCATTGCACTACCAAATATTTGATCTTGGAGAATAATTTCTTGATGGTTTCAAAATTGTTGGGTTGAAGAGAAATCAGTTCATTGTCTAGAATATGGCCTCTGAACTCATCCTCCTTGGAAAATAATGATTTGAGCTTATGCCATACTTCCCTTGGAGTTTTTAATCCATCAAGGTGCAAGAGTGTCACGTCCCCGGTTTTGACCCCATTTGCATGATGTATATATTTTGATTAATCGTGGTGAGGAGCTCAAGGCAAAAGCCCCACCATCGATTTGGTTGTGTATGTTCGGAAATGGGGATAATTACCGATGGAATGTAGTGCTATCCGGCACATTTTAATGTGGCATCATGTAAAACCGCACATCAAATAAAACTAAAACCACAACCAGCTACGGCAGTGCAACGTTGAATGAAAAGGGCATGGATTCCAAAGGATAAGGGGTGGGGGATGTCAAACCTTGGTTATGGGGAACAACCCATGTTTTATTACCTTGTTGTTTTGTCACCTTTTGTCTCATCCAACCTTGTTAACCTCTTTAATGCTTCAGCTAGTGGTTGGGGGAGTTATTGCTGAAGTGGTGGTGGTTGTGGCAGGCTGTCAGCCTTACTCATTTGCCCACTCCACCCATGTCTGTCCATTCTTCTCCCTCACGCACCCTTCCCTGGTCAGCTCTCACTCTACCACGATTTTGGTTTTGTTTTTTTCTCCTCACGCACAGGTTTTGGGGGCGTTTTTGGTCTCACGCAGGTTTTCTTCCTCTCCCCCATGAGTTGTTGAGCACCCACGAACTGCAAATTTGCATCCTTCCTGTTAGTGGTGCGTCCACGGGCAAAAATGGAGCCATTTTTCCTCACGCAGGGCCTCCATTGTCTGTTCCTTTCCTTGCTGGGTCAGATTGATTAACCACGCACAGGTGTTCTGCTGTTTGGGGCGCACATGGAGAACTGAGAGCCGTGCTCTTGCATCCATGACTGACTGTGAAGGGCCATTCACGTTTTTGGCTGTCCCACATGCTATTTGGGTCATTTTTCCCTGCTGTGGTCTGCGTCTGAATTTCCCATGGCTGTTGGTTGAGTTTTCCCTATTGTGGGTTGTGGTTGTGCCACTGTTTTATTTGTGAATTGGGTTGCTGAGTTGTTTTGGCCACGTTAGGGCCAAAACCCACTTTGATTTGCCTTGTAGGCTGGAGCTGTGTCTCACCTTTCATTTGGGGATCATTCCCGGTTGTTTGCTTCTTCACAGGGCTGTGAAGGGAGTGTTTTGCTGCTGATATGCAGTGGTTGTCCCCTTGGGATGTGCTGGCTTGGTCAACCCGTGAAGGCCTGTTAAACCCAGCTATGCCTGGTTTGGCTGTTATGTGTCCCCTTTGGCTATGTATAAGCCTGCAATTGTCCCTTATCCTAAAGGAATCATGCCCAGCTCGGGGGTGGCAGCGTTGCTGAGAGATAGATGAGCAAGCTGGCCTATGGTTGGGTGGAACGTTGCAGCGACGTAGCTGGTTGCGGGAGAATTCTTCATCAAAAGATAAGTACTGCTGTTTACTGCATCTCTGTAATTTATATTGATGTTCGAATGCTGGAATGTGTTTGTGTTGCTTCCGCTGTATGATTGAAGATAAATACATCTGTGTATGCTTGATTTCAGCATTTGAATTCTGTTTATGTTCATGGGGCATTTTTCCCGGTTGATTTGTTGATGTGTTCGTCGCGTCCTCTTCGCCGGTTGAGGGACGGGGACGTGACAAAGAGTAACTCCTTGAATATATGAATGCATATGAAACCAAGGGCTTCATTTGATTCATTCATTAGTGCATTATTGACAGTGATTTAACCTGTAAGAATTATAAGTTGAGAAATATTAAATAGTAACCTGAAAACAAAAATAAAGTCTATTACAAAATGAAATCTATTCCAAATGAGTCCAAAAATATTGCATAGCAACCTGAATACATAAAATTGAACTATATTCCAAACCTATTCAGAAATATTGCATAGTAACCTGAATACAAAAATATCTTCCACATATGGTTGACAATTTTTATTAGACTATTACTCATATTTTAGGCCTTATTAATTTTTTTTAAAGGTAACTAACTTTGTTTTATCACCATAAATTATTTGACAGAACCACCAGAGTTGTGGTCGTACAATTTAACTAGTGTTAACATAAAGGAAAAATTGCTTGTATAGTCAAAACTTCTCAAATCCCTTCGGACGTGGGATCTCCATGACATAAGGTCAGGCAACTGGTGGGATCTCTATGGCGAGAATAATTCTTATAACTCCAAACTTAGTGGATGAAAAAATGAGAAAATACATGTTCATGACTCTATTATTCACACTGAGAAATGCAATTGTTTAAACTTCAATCAATATGTACTGATGTTATCCTTGGAGCACTTTAAATTCATTTCAACTCATGATAAAGCATGTATTAAGAGGGATCTAACAATATTGTTTGAAATGAAGACTTGTTCTCAAGTTTTTATAAATTTAGAGGCTACATAAATCTAATGTAAAGATAGATCTAAAGTTAAAATAAATCTAGGTTATATTTAATAATTTAGAAAAAACTAATTTTATTGATGGATTGTGGAAAGTAGAGAACTTTATTTAACACAAGAATTAAGTCTATAATAAAATAAACATTAATCCAAATAAGTTTAAAAATATTACAGAGTAACATGAATACATAAAAATAAAGTCTATTACAAAATGAACTCTATTCCAAATGAGTTCAGAAATATTGCATAGTAATTTGAATACAAGAAAATTATCTCTATTCCAACTGAGCTCCCAAATATTGATAGTAACTAGAACACATAAAAATAAACTGTATTTCAAATGAGTTATACCACATACTAACCTAAACCAATAAAAATGAACTCTATTCCAAATGAGTTCTATGACATCCTAACCTGAACCAATAATATAGGGAGGAATTGCTTGAAGTAGGCCTGGTTGGCCTTGCTTGCTTTATAAGGATGTGCAAAACTTTAATTTCATATCAAAACCCGAGACGGAATGAAATTGTAAGGGATCAAAAAAATGATTGTTGGGTTTGATTGGGTCATCTTCCACTCTATGGTATCCATTCAATTCAAGTATAGAGGCAGCTCTACTTTCCTCACAACCTCATACCCTTTCTTTCGATGCTTACGTAATAAGAAACCATTGCAAACACCAAATCCCTCAACCATCTCTTCATTAATGTTAATGACAGAAAATCCCTCAACTGTCTCTTCATTAATGTGGAATTTTTAGAGATATTTGATGTCCAAATATTTCATTCTGAATTATGTTATGTTTGTAGCATTAGCATGAGTCAATAGGGCACTTGGATATGAGTGAGGAAGAAAATGTGAAATTGCATTGCTAATATATGGATGGTTGTCCAAAGGAGGCATTACATTTCTTTGCTTTATATGGCTGTCCAAAACTTTAATTTCATGTGAAAAGCCCAGGCTAAATCACAAGGGGTAGGAAAAGTGAGTGTTGGGTCTGAAGGGGTTATCTTCCACTGTGTGGTATCCAAATCGAGCTTCATCACCGATCCACTATTTTGAATGATTGCCATGGTGCTCTTTCTATCGTACGCCACCACAATATTCAACGATGGAAATTTTAACTATTGTATAGTCAAAACTTCCCAAATGCAAATCCCTTGAGTGGGATCTCCCTGCCATAACACCACGGAAGTTGTGAGATGTTTGTGCCGAGAGTAGTGGTACATGACACGTAACTCAAGTATTTTGGTCTTGTAAGCCATGATCCCAATGGTCTACATCCGTCTGCCCAGTATGCCTAGTTTATGGTTGGGAAGGTGCATCTCCAAGCCCTAGCTTGGCCCTAAACCAAAAAACTATAGAAAACGAGAACCAGAAATTCTATAGAGCTGCAACCTCGCAAGTAGGATTTGGATGGTGAAGATTTGGGATGTCTAGAAACTAGTTGGACCAACCAACTCGCCTCATTCAATCACATCTCATGTTAATTTCAGCTTTCCATTTTGAGAAATTTCATTTTTCTAGTGACCTACTGGACAGGATGGCCCCAAGCACTAAGCTTGAGGACAAAATAGAAGGCATAAAAGACTTCCTATCTTGGAAGTATAGGATTGGTCTCATTCTGAAAGAGAATGGCCTTGATAAGTACATCAAGGATGAATTTATAGAACCTAAAGAAGTTCAAGCTAAGGAGAATCATTAACAAGACCTAATAAAAGCAATGAGGATCAATGTTGATTCTATCAAAGATCACTTCATCCCTCATGTTTCATCTAAGAATACACCTAAGAAAATGTATGATGCACTTTCTAGAATGTATGAGGGAAGGAACATCAACAGAAATATGAATTTGAGAGATCAACTGAAGGGAACCAAGATGAGAAAAGGAGAATCAATTCAATATTACTTCACAAGGGTCTCCCAGTTCAGAGAATAACTAAATTCTATTGGAGACACCCTTGATGAGGATCAACTAGTTATGACTTCTCTCAATGGTCTCACTAGACCTTGGGACTCATTCATACAGACTCAGTGTGCTAGAAAATAAAGTATGAAGTTTCACATAGTATGGGAAGATCACATATGAGAGGAAGCTAGAGTAGCCAACAAAGAAGCTCTACTTAGACAAGATGATCATGATGTAGCCATCCTTACTAAAGGAAGAAAAAAAATCAAAATTCAAGAAGAGTAATAAAAAACCTTCAAAGAATAAGTTTTAGAAGAAGAAGAAGCACTACTCAAAGAATCAATTCTACAATTGTCATAAGATAGGACACCTTTCTAGAGAGTGTCCATCACCAAAGAACAACAAGAGACATCATGCTCATGTCATGTCGCCATACCCCATAATACGGATTATTAAAAAAAATCTTAAAGAACCCCTTTGTTCTTCTGATAAACACCAAGTATGGACGTTAACCTATTCTCCAACCTTCATCTCATGCTTAGAACCACTATACCAGTCATTTCGCCATTCAATTTTCCATTCTGCATCCAAAATGGCTATTTATGAACAAACCTTACCCCTTCCGCACTTCCACTTTCTCACTTTTGCTTCCACATTTCCACCTCGGAAGTCAAAAGTCAGAAGTCGAAACCCAGGAACTTGCACTTTTGACTTAATCTCTCTCTGTCCTTCTGACTTCCGCTTTTTGACCTCAGAAGTCAAAAATAGGAGCATTAACTTTGCCTTAGGATTTTTCTCCTGATTTATTCCTTCCACCTTTCACCTTTTGCAGGAGAATCCCGGAATCTGGAATATTCTACTCCGATGGAACTTCCTTCTCCCGCATTATACCTTCTGTGGTGGATCTCGGGGTGTGGAACACAACTTTTCCTCCCAATTCAACTATTTCCTCTCGAATTCTGCCTTCCACCTCTCCTAGGTGGAAATGCCAAGTCAGAACAATTCTGACCTCTGCAAGAGTATCCCAACCTTCATGAACTTAGGAAAGATGCATAAAAACATATAAGGCATAAACAGAGATAGAATGCAAGAAATATACACAAGTAACATCTACTTCATCATCACTATGCAATCAATCATGAATACTTATCTTGAAGGATGAATTGTCTTGCAACTAGCTATGTAGATGCAATGTTCGACCCAATCGTATGCCAGTGTGTTCCTTAATCTCTTAACACCACTTCCACCCCTTATTTGAGAATGATTCCACAAGGACTAGGGAACAACAGAATCACACACATCTAGGTATCTTTAACACACAATCAAGCCAACCACTAGTTGGACAAATCAAACTGTCCATCTAATCCATCACCTAGTTGGGTTAATAGGCTGCAGGATTATCAAGCCAACACTTGCATTAATGGACCATCCAAACCAAAATATGGGTTCATAGGCCTCAAGAAAAAACCATCTCTCACAGTTGGGTTAACAGGTTGTCTAGCCAAGGATTACACACAAGTCCAATGCAACACAAGACTCAACCAAGACAAGATCCAATCGAGTTAACATGCCCTGAGGCCAAGCCAATCTCCCTTGGTTTTACAAGATGATAAGGAAGTGGAAAGGTAATTGAATGACTAATCTAGTGGCTCACTCAATATCTAAGGACACCTCCATAAAATCTATCTGGCATGGCATCCACATTACCTCCCTCCAAACACAAGGTAGCATCCCTCAGCTCTGCTCAACAGTCCCTAAGGCTATGCCTCCCTTCTAGTGCTCTTCAGGGCATGTAGTAAGGATATACCATCCACTCTTATATTTATTTGAGGTTCCTTCTTACACTATGTTACAATTCCATTTATCTTCTCTTCCACTCCTCAGTCTTGTGAAACCATGAGACCCAAATCCTAGGGTACACAACAAAACCACACTATTGGACCAGTAAACCAAATTCTCACTATACACATGGAAAAACATGGTAATAGAGGATTTATACTGCAAGAAACCACCCATCATGACAAAACCACATATGAACGTACTTGCTCAAAAAATTGAGCAATCTCCTCTTCCCTTTCTCGACAAGAGAAAAATATTTTCCAAATACTCAGTCCCTTGACCCTTGCACGACTGAGGATGGTAAGAAACAGGTGAAAGACCCTCAAACAAAACATGGTTCTCTCTCTCTGTGGGTTAAATGATCAGTGTGAACAACCCGAAAGAAAAATTTCTTCGGGATGAGTAAATAGCTTAAATGAGGAACAACAAAGAGAAAAATGCTTCTAAGGAGAATGGTTTGAATGCGGGTTTTTTCGGAATGACTAAGGAGAAGTGAACAAAACCCAAACATGATCTCTTCTAAAGAGCATTGAACACATCATGTGCTTTCTTCCTGCAGAAGAAAAATCATGTGATCCTCAAGGATGCAGGCCTGCACAGACTACAGTCTGCCATGCCTTGCACTACCCCAGGCATTAACTACCTCATTTGATTTCTGGAAGGAATTAATGATTGAGGACATAGGAGAAAAAAGATAGCTAATGGTACATGGGTCTCCCCGTTGACATCTAGCTTGACCCTATAGTATTAGAGGTTTGACCAACTCTCCACCCCATTCCTTGTGAATTCATGCCCCCATCTCTTTCATGTTGCAATTCAATAGCTAGCTGTCACATTTTTATTGATCTGTACATTTACATGATATTCAACAAGGCTCTATGCTTTGACTAGCACCATAACCATAGCCTTAGGAATCCACCTTGATTACCTATATAAAAAATACCAGTTCGATGGTAGACCTTTGTCCTTGATCCCCATGCCATGATCTCAATACAATATATATGTCATGTACAATCAAAATATCATGTGGTCAAAACCAGGGTGTTACAACTCATCTAGTTGATGATGAGGATGAAGAAAAAGAAAGAACTCAAAAGAGACTAACTAGAGGTGAAGATGTACTAGAATATGTGTTATTCTCTGCTCTCTCTGGGTCTGTAACACCTGGAGAAGATACATGGCTTATTGATAGTGGTGCTTCAAAGCACATGACAGGGAAGAAGCAAACTTTGTCAAGACTTGAAGAAAATAACTCTCCTTAGAAAGTATCATTAAAGAATGACTCAATATGTAATGTTCCAAGTCTGGTGTACAGACCTGAAAGCTCTCCAATTCTGTTAATTGTATTAAAATTTCTGAACTGGAAATAGTTTACGCAATGACTCCTCTGACTGGGAAAATAAAGGGTTTATTATGGGAAATTTTGCAGACAAAAGGAGTGAGCAGCGGGCAGCAACCAAAGACAATCAGACATTGAATTTCCTCTCCCCTAACACATTTAGATCTGGTGCCATTTAGGGTTCATAATCCGCACTGCGGAAACGTACTACCACGCTTCTGGGCAGCCAAACCGTGCAACTAAGGAGAGAAGTTCGGTCTGTTTCAACCAGGGGCTTCTGGAAACTTGCAGAGGTTTATTTCAGAATTAATATACCATGAATAAAGGATTTATACAGTTCATTGATGTTCTGGAAAGTTCTAACAAGTTTCGGTTGAATTTGGGATTTTTGGCAGTTTTGGCCAAGGAGAACCCAGCACAGAGGAGGATGCAAGAGGGTGGTATGACCCAAAAAAAAAATGGTTATGGAGGTGGATATGGGAAATTAGGCCTGTTAATGACCTACAGGAACTTACAGAACTCATTTTGAGTTTACAGAACCTATTTTGCATCAGTTTCAATAAAACTAGTTATTAAAAACTAGTAATCTAGCTAGGGTCTAAAACAAGCAGTTAAATCATCTCAAATGCATTTCTGTAAAACATGGGAACTTTAACAGGGGTAAATATCAGTTCATTTAATATGTAAAATCCCTTCAATCACTTCCCCAACCTGACATATTCCTTATAGCACTCATTTTTATTCAATTTCCCCCATACATTGCTAGAATAGGCCTTTTAGGCAAAACTGAAGACAAGAATCTTTATGGACAGATATTTTTCGACCTGATACATGTAATTTACAGAATATTTTGACCCTACATAACATAAATTACATCACTCACTGACCATTGCAAGGATGCTCCAAAATACAGGGGCAGGAGGCCCAGGACATGACCGGCAAAAGTGGTTATGAGCAAAGGTGAAGCATGGGCTTCATTGGAACTCAACCTGAACTCAATGGAGGCTGTAATAACTTCTGGAATAATCTTCAATGGCTGAAATTAGCGCTCCATAAACCTGCAATAGAGAGAAAGGGATATAGAAGAGAAGGGAGGAGGGGTTTGGGGACCATCACCCAATGTTCTGAGGCACAACACTCAGAGAGTATGCTCACATAGCATAACCACAATATCAAATCATCCAAACTGAGAAATGGAGCTCCAATTGCCTTTAAATAAACCTGGGTGACTTGTTGAGCAAGTCAATCACTTGTTAAGCAAGTTACCACTTGCTAAACCCTAACCCTAGCCACAAATTCGCCCTCCTTGAGTAAATTAGCATGTGTAAGACAATAAAGATGTTTCCCTTTCATCCATATTCATCCAATTCGGAAACTTTGTTTTCCTTGAACCATAGTTGCTAATTTTCCCTATGACAGCTTTTCTTGGCTTTCCTATTTTTATGACTGATCTCCAAAAAGGAAACTGCACCCTCCTTTGTCAATTGTTGCCTCTTTTGTATTTGATTGCTTTTGTCATATATTTTGGCACTTTCCCTTTTCTTGTCTGGTTGATTTTTTCATACAGTTTCTAATTTTCCCTTGGCAAGTTGGCTTGCCCAAGTGGCCCTCCTGTTAATGGAAACTTATTTTCCACCTAATTAATTTCATAATAATATTTAATGACAATTAATATAGCAAGTACATGCCTCCTAAGTGACATTTAAATAAAAAATCCTAGGTTAATTTATTTAATGCATCTTTTGACCCCTTTGGTGCTAGGCAAGGTCAACACTTCTGGCGATCAAAATGTGGGGATATGACACAATATCCCATCAAAGGTATTGGTGAATCAAGCTACAAGTTTGACTCTGGGACTTCCATGAATATGAAGGAAATATTGTATGTACCAAGTTTGAAAAGGAACTTACTTTCCATCTCTTCTCTATATAAGAAAGGATATAGAGTTTCTTTTATAGATGGACACGTACTTATGTGGTACAAAGAAAAGACACTTTAAGATGTTGTAGTAATTGGTGAAGAAGAAGGAGGACTTTACAAACTCAAAGGACATCTAGAGACATCCCTTGTCCATGAGACTACAAGCTCAAGTGAACTATAGAATAGGAGGCTTTCTCACATCAACTATAAGGAGTTTCTCTATGTGAGCAAGGTGGCAACATGGTTACCAGATCTGAAGGTTGATCATGAGGGACCTTGCAAAGGATGTGCAAGAGGAAAGAACATCAAGAATCCCTTTCTGAAAAGTGAAACAAAGACTAAAGGTACATTGGAACCAATTCATTCTGATGTATGTGGTCCCATGCCCTCCATATCATTAAGTGGATATAATTATTATGTCACCTTTATTGATGACTATTCAAAAAATACATGGATATACTTCTTCAAGAACAAGAGTGAAGTGTTCCAATAATGGTGGAGAATACACTTCAAAAGAATTTGAAGCATTTTGTAAGGGGGAATGACTCAAGAGGGAAATAACCACTAACTATAACCCCCAATATAATGGTGTTAGGGAAAGAAAGAATACAACTATTATGGAAGTAGTGAAGACCATGATTCATGACCAAGAAATCCCCATGAACCTATGGGATGAACCAACAAGAACAACAGTATATGTGCAAAATAGATTATCTCATAGTTATCTTGGATTCAAGACTCCTGAAGAGATGTATACAGGAAATCAACCTAAAGTGAGCCATCTCAAGATATTTGGCTACCCAGTATATGTACATATTCCGAAAGAGAATAGAAACAAGTTGGATCCTTCTAGAAAGAAGGGTATATTTGTTGGATATTGTGAAGTCTCCAAACCCTTGAGGATATTAATATCAGGAATCCATCGTACTGAGATTAGTAGGGATGTAACATTTGATGAAGAAACACCTCTTAAGAAATCTAGAAGGTGTCACCTTGAAGATGTACAGTAAGAGGATGTACCTCCCAGAATGGTGGAATTTGAACCCTCTTTTGAAATAGTAGCATATGAAGATCATGATATGCTACAGTCTCAAGAACCTCCTACTATGGATAGCTCTCGAAAGAGAAAACCTACTTGGGTAAGATAAATCATAGAGGAAGAAAAGGGATATGGAGCTCTAGAAGGATCCAAAAGAACAAGCAAAAGATCAATGCCATATTCTAGTTATGTAGCTTTGATGTGTGACCTTGTAGATCAAGAACCCACTAGCTATGAAAAAGCTCCACAAAAGAAAGAATGGGTTGAAGCAATGAAAAAAGAATACCAGTAAATAATGAATACTGCTATTTGGGACATAGTACCCAAACTAGAAAACAAGAGTGCGGTATATTTGAAATGGATCTACAAGATAAAAAATGATGTTGATGGAAGTATTGAAAAATACAAGGCATGATTTGTGGCTAGAGGATTCTCTCAGAAACAGGGTATTGATTATGAAGAGACATTTTCTCTAGTAGAAAGGTACACTCCCATAAGAAGCATCATGGCACTTGCTTCCATGATGAAGTGGGATCTAGACCAGATGGATGTAACGAAAACCTTCCTTAATGGTGTGATTGAGGAAGAGGTTTACAGTGAACAACCATAAGGATTTTAACTCGAAGACAGTGTGACTCATGTATGCAAGTTGAAAAAGGATTTGTATGGACTGAGGCAAGCTCCTAGACCTTTGTATGGTAGAATAGATAGCTTCTTGACAAGCTTACGATTTACTAGGAGTAAAGTTGATCCTAACCTTTACATGAAGGTTATAATGAATGATGAACCTATCATACTATTATTGTATGTGGATGATCTATTTTTGATAGTAAATGGGAAACAAATCATGGAGAGAAAGAAGAAGCTAGAAGAAGAATTTGAGATGAAAGATCTTGGATTGATGCATTATTTCCTAGGGATGGAAGTGCGGTAGAGACCAAAAGGAATATTTCTGAACCATGGAAAGTATGCAGTAGAAATATTAAAAATATTTGATATGTTGGATTGTAAAGCCATGACCACACCCATTGACACTAACCTAAATCTTTTATCTGATGAGTCATCAGAATTAGTGGACATGGCTCAGTACAAATAGATCATTGGATCATTGATGTATCTGAGGAATACAAGGACAGCTATATGCTTTGTTGTGAACACATTAAGTCAGTATCTATTTAAACCTAGATGAGTTCACCTGATAGCTACAAAGAATGTGATGAGGTATATAAAAGGTACAATATACTTGGGAATTTACTATGGTAGATATCGTGTCTACAAATTATATGGATATAAAAATTCATATTGGAAAGGAAGTGTTGTAGACAAGAAGAGCACCTTAGGTGGATGTTATTATCTGGGATCAGCCATGATCCCATGGTTTAGTAAGAAATAGTCCAGTGTTTCTCTTAGTACAACTGAAGTAGAGTAAATAGTAGCTTGCTCCATTACTTGTGAAGAAATATGGATTTAAGAACTTATGTCATGATTATTTAACATAGATTTGGACATTAGAGTGATTCTCCATGATAACAAGAGTTGCATAAAGATGACAGAGAATCTAGTGTTCCATGATAAATCAAAGAACATAGAAATACGATAATTTTATATAAGGGATATGGTACAAAAGGGAGCTATCAAGCTCTAGTATGTGAGTACCAATGAGTGAAAGTGTATGCCTACATTTTGTATGCGTTCAAGATCTTTTTTGTAGACAATACTCTCAGATGAAAGTGTATGCCTACACGTAAGTGTAGATACTCTAGTATAACTGATCCGTCGGACCTCAACTTGAGTGCATTAAAAGTTTGTTGGAAAAGAATGCGTTCAACAGGTTAATTAATGGAACAGCATTAACAAAAATTAAATGCTCAGAATAGAGAACAACACTAATAAATAGATGCAAAGAAGAAACAGAGAAACAGAGAATCGCAAACAGAAGTTGATAATAGAGTTCACCCCCTCCACTGGGCTATGTCTCCGGGTCCCTCTCCAATGGGTACCGATCCAGTTAATATTTTTTGAAATGGTACAAAATGGTTCTGGAATCAACTTTAGAAACTATAAACAGAATGCTGTACAAAGTCTTGAAGACCTCTCTTCTGGAAATTACAATTAGCATTCAAAGACAAAGAAGGATAAACTATAACAGAGAATGTCGACTTCTACAGTAACAGCATCTGGACAGGTTGCAGAAAAATCTCTCTAAGCTTCTCATAATAGAGAAACGATGCTCTGCACTCTCAAATAATCTACATCTCTCTCCTCGGTCTGTCCCCTCTGTCCATTAACTACAAAAAGCTGTAAAAAACATGCTGAACAGAAAGTCTTTAAGACTCTTCTCTGGAAATTACAATTATCCTTCGAAAGGCAAAGAAAGATAAAATATAACAGAGAAAGTTGACTTCTACAAGAAACAACATCTACATACTTTACAGCTAACTTCCTTATAACAGAGAAACGATGCTCTAAACAATCTGAATCCCCCTTGGAAATGTGGCCCGCATCCTCTATTTAAGTGTTTAGCAAGAGGATAAGTAACGAATCATAGCTGTTATCTTCTTTATAATCATTACAACCATATGCTAAATGAACCATGAAATTCCGCCAAGCGTTATGTTACCATGACGTTCCATATTCCCGAACCATTGCAACCAACTCCATGCACGTATGTTGGCTCTCAACACGTTGCAATAACTTGAAACCGGGCTATGCCACATAACATAACCATTTGATGTCACCACCATCTTCACAAAATTCATAGCATGGGAGGACTTCGCCATATACCCAATCTATTGTCGTAGCATATGAGGTCTTCGCCACATACCTGATCCACTGTCGCATCCTATAAATGTTGCGGTATATAAGGACTTCGCTGAACCATTCGATGTTCAACTTGACGGTGCGCAAACTGTGTGACCCATGCTACAATTGTGTGGCATGCGATAAGCTATGCACCATGGGGTAACTGAGCGGCATGTGATAAGCTGCACACCATGCGATAGCTACGCGGCATGCAATAACTGTACTGCGCGGCCCCTGTGATAACTGTGCACCATACTATAACTGCGTGGGTTGTGCATATAATGTTTAGCATATGAGTTAAAACCATAGATTAATAATCATTGTACCATATTGGATCAGTGTGTTTTTGAAGATGAATAATCCTTCGAATCATTCCTCCCCATTGGAGATATTTTGGACCTCCAAAATCCTAGATCACCCTGCAGGTAAGTGAGGATACAGCTTCCTCACCTTTCCAATCTCCATACATCTTGCTTTGGTGATCTGCAACCAAACTTGCTTTTCAGCCTCAAATGGATGATGATTTCCATGCCTGGCTGTGCAAATTGCCTGGCTTTTCTCCTGTTGTTCTTGCACTATCTGCTGCACAGTTTTCTTTGCATCATGATGTCCACCTTTCACATCATTTTTGCCGAAAGAAAATTCCACCTGTGGCTTCAACAGATAACAAAAACAAGTCTAAAAAGGAGATTTAATGCACTGCATGTGCTGCAACTGTTCATCCCAAGCCTTAGGATGTTTATTACAATAAGTCTGGAGAAATTGAATGAGTGTTCTACTTACTACCCATGTTTTCCCAATAACATGTGGACAATACATTGTGCTCCTTTCAAAATTAGTGTCCCTAAGACTCCATAAAACTGACCAAAATTGCCCCAATATTCAAAAGTGTCGAACATGTACAATAGTCATAGGAAGCCCAACATGAACCCCAATATACTGAAAGCACAAACTAATTGGTAGTCCCCCATCAAAGTCCCTTACAACATTTTTACAAGGACGAGATGAAGTATGAATAGGTGTGTACAATCCCAACCCTTTATCAATAGAATTGCACATCACATAATAATCATGAACAATCTTTTGAATAATCATCATATTCATGCCAAGATTTGGAAGAGGCATGCTTTGCTGCAACTGCACTTCAGGTTGTACATCTCCAGTAAGTGATAGTCTTTCAGGTCCTTGTAACAAAGCACCATACTCGGGAACACTTTTAATTAATTCAATTCCATGTTCCACCAATGATTCACCTTTAACAACCATTAATGCAAACTTCCTACTAGCATTCACTATCATTTTCATTTGACTTGTAGTGACTAATGCTAGATTTGTTTTCATACGATGTGCACGAACAATGTATTCCACACCACCTTTAAAGAGATGATATTTGTTCTACTCTCTATAAAAGACTGCTTTCTGGTCATACAAATATGGACTCCCAAGTAAAATTCCACAAATATCAAGTGGTACTACATCTAGTTCTACCTCATCCATGAACTTTTCAGTAATGGCAAACTTCAATACACATTTCTTTGTAACTTGCAATTGTGTATCATTAGTAACCCAACCAAGAGGATAGGGTTGTTCATGAGGCATAGTAACTAAATGCAACTTCTTAACCACTTCTTCTGATATCAAATTCACTTGAGAACCACTATCAAACAATGTATCAATCTTTGTATGATTTGTAATGACACGAACATGAAACAGTTCAATTCTTCTTTTATCACCATGCATAGAAGTATATAGCAGATTTGTACTTGTACTTGCACATGAATTAGAACTTGAACTTGCATCAATGGAAAGAGATATACCTTTATCTTTACCTTGGATCCCTATGGCTGTGATCTTAGTCTCATCACCTGAATCAGATCCCAAGTCTTGAATCACTGCTACAGTAGCTGCTTGATTATCTTTATATTTGTTTTTATTTCTTCCCATCCACTTTGGCTTTAATTATGGATGAAGTTTCCAGTACTTTGAAACATCATGCCCTTTCTGACAATGTGAGCATGTGGGTCTCTCACCCTCTTTCGTGATGGTAGGTGTTTTCTTTCCCTTATCTTTGCTTTTATCTTTGTTGTCAAATTTAGATGACTCCTTCACAAACGAATCATTAACATGCTTACCCCTAGCTTCTAAATGTGTAGCTTGAACACATACATCATCCAAATTACTGGGGTTAAACATCGACAAAGTATGTCGCAAATACGAATGCATACCACCAATGTACTTAAGAAGAGTTTCCTGGGTATATAATGCAACATTCAATGCAATAGCCCTCTTTCTAAATTCATGAGTATATTCTTGAATGCTTTGTCCTTTAGATTGTCTAAAAGTTTTCCAACTCATTATTAATTGCTGCATATGACCTAAAGGATAAAATTGCTTCCTTAATACTTCAATGAATTCATTCCAAACTGAAATAATTTTACCATTCTTTCGAAGATCTTGCTGAATATTGCTCTCCCACCAAGTAAGAGCCATTCCACTCATTCTCAAAGTGTCCAACTGAATCCAGGAAGGGTCATCAGCAATGCCTTGCACCCTGCAATATACTTCAATCTGCTTGATCCAATTGTCTAACTTCTCAGCATCTAAATCTCCATTATAAATTGGTAATTCAAATTTTACATCTAATTTGAAATAAGGCATATTAGGACTTGCATTATTCAAATGAGAAGTATGAGAAGAAGAGAAATCTTGATTAGTTTCAGGAGGATCACCATCACCTCCTTCTCCTTTACTCTTTTCTTCCTTCTTCACTTCTGCATCTTTGGATGAAGATCCTTCTTCTTTATTCTTCCTTTCTGCTCACTCATTGAGTAGAATTTCCATCATGGATTTCATGCTCATAAACGCCTCCAGAAACTCAGTTTCTAAAATAACAGGTTTTTCCCGTTCTGTATGTCCTTCTTCTTCCCCTTGTGGAGAAGACATGGTTCTTGAGAATGTTCTCTAGGAGCCAATCTTAGGGTCTCCTTCAATTAATTCTCCTTCACCATGCTTTAACCTAAACCTAGTAAGCATTCACAACCTTGCACAAGCAGTAAACCAGCTCTGATACCATAACATGATCCGTCGGACCTCAACTTGAGTGCATTAAAATTTTGTTGGAAAAGAATGCATTCAACAGGTTAATTAATGGAACAACATTAACATAAATTAAATGTTAAGAATGGAGAACAACACGGATAAACAGATGCAAAGAAGAAACATAGAAACATAGAATCTCAAACAGAAGTTGATAACGGAGTTCACCCCCTCCACTGGGCTACGTCTCCGCGTCCCTCTCCAATGGGTACCGATCCAATTAATATTTTTTGAAATGGTACAAAATGGTTCTGGAATCAACTTCAGCAACTATAAACAGAATGTTGTACAAAGTCTTGAATACCTCTCTTCTGGAAATTATAATTAGCATTCAAAGAAAAAGAAGGCTAAACTATAATAGATAATGTCGACTTCTACAATAACAGCATCTGGACACGTCGCAGCAAAAGCTCTCTAAGTTTCTCATAATAGAGAAACGATGCTCTGTACTCTCAAAAAATCTACGTCTCTCTCCTCAGTCTATCCCCTCTATCCATTAACTACAGAAAGCTGTAAAACAACATGCTAAACAGAAAGTCTTTAAGACTCCTCTTTGGAAATTACGATTAGCCTTTGAAAGGCAAAGAAAGCTAAAATATAACAGAGAAAGTTGACTTCTACAAGAAACAACATCTACATACTTTACAGCTAACTTCCTTATAACAGAGAAATGATGCTCTAAACAATCTAAATCCCCCTTGGAAATGTGGCTCGCATCCTCTATTTAAGCATTTAGCAAGAGGATAAGTAACGGATCATAGCTGTTATCTTCTTTATCATCATTACAACCATATGCTAACTGAACCATGCAATTCTGCCAAGCATTATGTTACCACGGCGTTCCATATTCCCGAACGGTTGCAACCAACTCCACGCACATATGTTGGCTCTCAACACGTTGCAATAACTTGCAACCGGGCTATGCCATGTAACGTAACCATTTGATGTCACCACCATCTTCACAAAAGTCGCAGCATAGGAGGACTTCGCCATATACCCGATCTGCTGTCGCAGCATATAAGGTCTTCGCCACATACCCCATCCGCTGTCACAGCCTATAAATGTCGCGGTATATAAGGACTTCGCAGAACCATTCGATGTTCAACTTGACGGTGCACAAACTGTGCTGCCTATGCTACAACTGTGCGACATGCGATAAGTTGCGCACCATGGGGTAAGTGCATGGCATGCGATAAGCTGCACACCATGCGATAGTTGTGCGGCGTGCGATAACTGTGCTACGTAGCCCCTGTGATAACTGTGCACCATACTATAACTATGTGGGATGTGCATATAATTTTTAGCATATGAGTTAAAACCATAGATTAATAATCATTGTACCATATTGGATCAGTGTATTTTTGAAGATGAATAATCCTCTGGATCAATAACACTAACTTAGGAGTGGTCCTAACTGTTAAAATATTGTAACTTCAAAGGATATTCTAAATGTATTTTACTAATGTAACCTAAGGGAGATGTTATTATTCCTCTGATGGAGTGTTACTATTGTATTTGGTCATCACAGATTCACGAGGTAAATACTCCACTTATGTCGGGTCTTTAGTACCCTAATAAATAATATAATATATTGTTTTTTAGTATTCCTAGGTTAAGTCGGACTAGACAATTTATTGGGGCCGACTTATCTAGTGTAAAAGTCAATTGACACATATGTATAAATAGAGGAGTTGTGTTTCTTATTTGAAAACATACTCACTCACTTGTGTAGTGCATAGGAGAGAGAGGGAGAGAGATAGAATAGAAGGAGGAGAACACTTGTTTTTGGGGTTGTCTTTTATACATATTATACGAAGGAAGTTTTTGCTAGGTTTTCTTTAGCTTGAGGGTTTCCCAGGATAAATGTCGTGTATATCTTGTGTTTGTGTCTCTATCAGTGATTCTTAGTATGTTGCCGTGATTTTGAATTGAATACTATTGAATCTAGTCTAGCATATGAAAACTTAACATTAACCTTAGTGGTATGGATGGTCTACGATGAGTCCTTATGGACGACAGGGCCTATATCTAGGCATGGTTGAGATATACATTCAATTGTAGACAAATCATCTGATCGATATTATGGATCATGATAATGGAGGATTGCATCATCCTTCAACTTGCTTCCTAATGTGATAGTGATTGATCATCCCATAAAAATATCATGTGTATTGTAGGTAGCATGGTGGAGAAGGATCAAGAAGATCAAAGTGTTGTTGCAAAGGATCGAAATGATCAAAGTGTTTTTGCAAAGGATCGAATATGGAAGTCTTGCTATAAAGGATCGAGAAGATCAAAATGTTGTTGCAAAGGATCAAAATGATCAAAGTGTTACTGGAAAGGATTGGAGATCGAAGTGCTGCTACAAAGGATCGATAAGATCGAAAGTGCTACAAAGGATCGAAGATCGATGTACTATTGCAAAGGATTGAAGATCAAAGTATTACTGCAAAGGATCAGAAGAATGAAGTGCTGCTACAGAGGATCAAAATATCATAGTGTTGCTACAAAATGGACCAAGTGATCATGTGATGGAGAATATGAAGACATTAAAGAGTAATTGTTCCAGTTACTGATTGTGAAAACTTATTATGACGTATAGATGTATTACCTTGATACCACTGAATATATTGTCTATTTTTTATCCTATAGTCTATGATGATGTTGTTAGTAGAATAACCTTTTCGTTAAGGGGGAGTGTTTAAATATTGTAACTTCAAAGGATATTCTAAATGTAGTTTAGTGATGTACCCAAGGGAGATGTTATTATTCCTCTATATATTCTAAATGTAGTTTAGTGATGTAACCCAAGGGAGACATCTCTTTGATGGGTAACCACTGGAACCATGTTTCCACGATTATTGAGGGATTATAGTCCCTTGGAACGTGGCCAAGGCACTCGATGAAGGCAATGGGACTGCTAGATAGTGGAGTCAGTATTGCACAACTGAGCACAATTATATGTCAACCTGCATGACTTAACCTTTTTCTCAACCTTACAACTGGTGCATCTTGTGCGACGCAGATGACTCATACTAATAGACTATCTACAACTTACGTTGTGACTTAAGATAGTATGCATAGGACGATATATGCATATATTTCAACGATGATGTCTCAAACATTCATCTACTGATTATAATATAACATTAGGAATTTAATCAACATTTCATCTTCACACATTAAGAAAATAGAAACCATTCACATAAACATTCACATCATCAACCACCCATTCAAACACAAGGGATAACGTGGAAACCCATCTGGTAAAAACCACCAAGTTGCACTTCATTTGGCATGAGGAAAGGATATATCACCTTGCAGTATATATGATGTAGATTGATCTTCTGATATGTATTTATGACTCATATTTTTGGTTCTCATGTTCTCTGGTTTGTTCTTCTACCCTACTCCTACTCCTAGTGGTCTGTGCAAACAGTAGCCAGATCCATGACTCAACAAACTCCTATCACTACCAGACTCTTCCTAAGTCTTCTCTTCTTCTAATATTTGCAAAATTACAACAAACGGTGTCTGTCACTATGGATCACCCATGAATAGCCAAAATAATAACTATTGATCACCAACTAGGAATCAACAATGACCAACATTAACCAGCCAACAACTAACCCTCTAACTATTGAATCCCTCCTATTTATACTATTTTACATGACCAGGTAGGGTTGAATACATACATGCATTCCATTAAATATAATCATCAGCTGGCCCTCATGCTACAGCTATGGTTATCATGACTTGACATAAGGCACTACCAATCTTACTAACATTCCCTCGTATGTGCATTGTTGCAGGCTTACACTACCCTAAACAGCCACACACTGCACCTGTCATTTTCCAGCTGTTATCACCTGCATGCCTAAGTGCTTGCCTTTCCTTTGTAGCGCACATCTCCATTCTTCCTGCTCTAGTCCTTTGCTTCCTTTGTGACCTTCCTTTCTTTCTGTCGCGCACATGACACACCTTATTTTTCTTGCGCACGAACTTCTTCCTTGTGCTCCTTTCCTAGGTCAACATTCATCTTCGTTTAGGAAATTCTATCATTGACACTTCCTAGGATTATATATTTTTTTTAATCATTTCTCAAATATCTGTTGTCTTATTTCTTTTCCAAAATTCATTTTATTCCTCTGTCATTCAACCTTACATTTATAAATTTTCTGATAACCTTTTAAAATACCTAAAGAATTCACAATAGAAATTCAAGTTTCCATACAACTATATCTCTAATATCTTTAAAAAAACTAGCCTTGTCATGCTTGAGTGTGTTATACTTTCAACCCAATTCAACCATGGAAACTGACAACTGCATTTGATGCAGTTGATTATTGATATTCACAAAATTTATAATGTATGTATTTGGGATCCAAATTCCCTAAATCAATAGTTTCTCCCGCAATCCTCAAATCCTTTACAATAAAGTCATCTAACCAAAATCCAATAGTCTTCTTAGTATTCAAAAATTGAGTAAATGAAACAAATTTGTGCTCAGACTAGGCACATGATATACATTGGATATTCAACCATGGTGACATTCAATCTCACCTCTCCAACAAATTTAAGTGTAACCATAAAAAACATAAATATTCTCTTCGAGACCTCCACTTAATGAAGAGAATAGAGAAAAATCATTTTCCATATGATTAGCACATCAATATTTGACTATCCATTCTTTCTGAGTGGTACATGCATGTAATTCCTTGAGAGTTGTTGTAATCTCACAAATCACATAAGGTTACCAATAATAAATACTAAAATATACATAAATATAAACAGAGACAAGAGATAAGAACCGATAGAAAGGAACAGATTATATTATCACAATGAGTTCATACAAGGCATAGAACTGAACTAAGTTCTTTGCTTGGCTCAACAGCCTAATATATACAATTTGGAAATAGTTACAACATAACTACCTGTCGGTTCGGTGAACCGACATGACTGTTAGTTAGCCGACTTAATTAACTAGTTTAGTCGGCCGTCCGACTTGGTCGGACCATCGACTTAGTCGGCTGATCGACTAAGTCGGTCTTCGTTCAAGTCGACTTCGTCAACTTGCTCCTTCTACATCTCCCCCACAAACAAAATGTTTCTTCATCCTGAAGAAACAGGGAGGCACCAAAACAAACTTTTTGTTGAATCCTTCAACTTTGCTCTGGCTGTGGACTGTGCAGACGAATAGTCGGTCTCTTCTGGATGCATACCTCGAAAATGGCTGGAGCTGTGATGGCCATATGATGCTGGAAATCGGTCCATGTCTGCAGGGATTTCTGGATGTCGATCGTTAGAGTAGTTAGACTTGATAGTATCGACATCTTTTCAGCCATGGGCTTTTCTGCAATGTGCTCCATGTTGGGACCCAACAGGTGGTTTTGTTCTTTTGCAGCATCGAGGAGTCATTTCATCTGCAGATGGATGTTGTTGACCTTCTCTAAGTTTAGAAGGGCTTTCTAAACCCACTGATGAGCCTCTCGTTCTAGCTTTTGCAGTTTGCTAGTTTCCATCACAATCTGCTCTTCAATGGTCTGCCTCATTGCTACCTCTGTCGATTTCCGGCCCTCCAAGGCCTGAATGCCTTGTCGTGTCTACCTGGTATGAAGGTAGACCTATCCATAATGGTTAGGCCAGTCTCTTAGTACTTCCTTGGTGACAATGGACTCCTCCATATGGTCCTATAAGACTTTGTAAGCCTCCGAAAAGGTAGTGTGCTGTGTTAGGAGTAGTCGGGCAGTTTCCTCTTATTGTTCTATTTTAGTCTCTTGGCGATGGGTCTGGATGGTCGACACCATGCCCTCAAAAAGCTGATATGCCCTTTCCAGAGGTCGATCTGTGTCAACTTCGAGAGGGCCCAGGATCACCGTTTGTGCTAGAGATCTGCATCTGCCGAGAAATTCGACTTCTTCTGCATTTTTGGCGACTAGCTCCTTTGTTTTTCAATCTGCCTTTTTCTTTGACTCCTTAGCCACAGTTTTGAGGAGTTGGTCAACCTCTGTGTCGGTCAACGAACTATAATCTTTTAAGCTTATCCGCACGGTGGAGGGTTTGGGATGATGCTGCTTCTTCTACTGCTGGTTGTCTATTTCTTGCTCATGGGTACCTGCAGTAGTGGAAGTTGGGTCTATAGTTGGTGGATTGGAGGTCAAAGGTTGTTCTGGTTGGTTAGGTGGTATAGAATATGGTTGTGTTTCTTTTTGAGGAGGGGGAATGGGGGACGGGGGTTTTTTTATTTGAGGAGGTGGGATGTCGGCTTCTGGTTGTGAAGATAATGGTGGCTTTGGCTGTGTATCAGGGGGTGGCATAGGTTGTGGTGGTGAAGGAGGTTGTGATGATGGTGGTGTTGGGCACGGGGTGGGGGAATGGTCAGCGGTTGCAAGGGTGACAGGACTGTGTGGTGGGATTTGGTTGAAAGAGATACCTGCTTCCGAAGGTGTAGTGGGTAGGTCATCCTGGGTGTCGGTGTCGATTTTCTCTGTGACAGAATGGATGTCTCCAATCACGTCGCCTCCATCGTCGATCCTGGTAAATGTCGTTGTTTCTTGGGCATAGATCTGTTTGTTTGCTTTGAGAGGAGTCGTTGTCCGTATTTCCTGTGCCGACTGGAACAGTGTAGGTAGTGTCGCGAAGAAGGATTTAAGATCAGCGTCCTTGTCGACCCTAGCTCTGAGTGCCTCCAGGATGGCGTGTTGAAATTCCTCCGAGGGACTATCAGCCTGCTGGACTTGTGCTTGTTCTTCGACTATGGTGGTTGGAGATGGGGGGGGAGGTTTCGACACAAGGCCGACCACATTTTCATGTGTCGGGCCAGTTTTTGCTTTCTTTGGCCGACCCTATGGAGCGCTTGTGTCGATGTACCGTTGAAACTGAGCTTCGACTGACACTTTATTGGCACGGGCATCCTCGACAATGTCGATGGCCGCAACTGCGAGTTCCTCCTCATCTTCAGACGAGTCGACCAGGATAAGCTTGTGCTTACCCCTACCTTGTTGTAATTTTTGGGCTTTGAGATTTTTCCTTGCGACAGCTATCTCCTTAGCCAGTTTCTTGATGATGCTCTTAGATAAAGCATACTCAGGATCGGCTTCATCGACTTCACCTGTGGATAGCTGAGTTGGGTCGACTATTGCTGGGGCTGGTGCTGGAGCTGGTGGAGTTGTCTGTGGTACTATGGGCTATTGTTGTACTGTTGGCTGGGGGTCAACTACCTTGGCATTCAGGGGTTTAACAGTGATGTGTACCTGACTAGTGGGCATGGTCGGGGTATCCTCCAACACAAATGTGCTGATGTATAGATTAAGTTCATAGTCCTCCTCCTTCTCCTGGTTTGTAAGCGGCTCGACGACGGAGAAGTCGACCTGTTTGGTAGCCTCTGGAACTGGTATCTTCATCTTTTCCTGTTGGGTCAACTCTCAAAAAATCTGGTCGACCGTAGGGTAGTAGTCGAGGTCCTATGCTTTAGGGTCCTGACCTCGCATATACCATACTGAGGTATGGTCTAGTTACAACTAGATGTGAGACTCATCAGGGAGGTTTTGTCAGATGTTCTAGGGCACCCTCCACCTCATCGTGCGGACCTTCAGTTGCTGGAACCAGTTTTCTAGAAATACTTTCCCCTGGGCCAGCTCATGTACGGTGCCTTTTTGGGAGAAAGGTTTGAACTTGTGCATTTCAAACCTAGTCGACTCCTGGAAGACTGGACTGCCTTCCGGACGTATGTGATACATAACAATCCAGAGGATAAGGGATGGGAATTTGATGATAACTCTGACCTCTTGGCAGCGCTCGCATATGGTTTTGACTAGGTCGGTGACATAGTCTCCCCATCGGTAGACTCGACCGTCTGTGGCGATCGTGTCTACAGCCTCCAACATCTCCAGTTTAAGGTCGCTGCTTCGACCGGCCAATGTGAGGGTAACTGCGATGATTTTCACCACAATTTATGGCATCCTTGTCACAATTTGACCTATCATCAATCCCTTCAAGTTTTTCCCAGTGGGTGTGCCCATAAGTTCTTGGACCAACCCTTCTTTGATGCCGATAGGTACCGAACTACCTTGGTTCGACAGACCTGTAAGCTTGGAGATCACCTCCCTGGTGATGTCTATCGGTTGGTCGAAATAAAACCGACCGTTTTGGTAACGACTGATGATAAATTTGACCGCTGCCTCCTTCGTCCCACCGAGGCTGGCCATCAATGGTGCATTAGGGTACTAGAAAATGTTGCTTTTCTGAACTTTCTCAGTAGCCTGTATCATTTGGTTGTCTACAAAGGCCCACTCTTGGATCTCTTTTCAGAGTTTCTGAAATGGGCCCTCTTGGACCTTCGCATTTTTTATGTTCTTGAGTCAGTTGAGCAAGGGGGTGTCCTCGGCTTGCAACTCCTTTGCCTTGGCCATAGCTCTGGTTAGTTTTGGTGCCATTATGTTAGACTGGTCGGATTTTTGACATGATTCTTGTGTTTTGGTCGACTGAGATTACAGGTGCTCAGATGGAAATGGGTGTGGTGAATGAACCTTTGGTGGTCCATTATTTATAGGCGTGGATGGGGTTGAGTGTCGGAACGGGTGTAGTAATGGCAGACTTGACAGTCCAGCTGCAATACTCAAGTGCGACTTAATGGAGGATTTTTTCCGGCGCTCGAGGCCATCAATGCATGATGGGACCTTCGAGGTCGACGATCGGTGTCGTAGGTGAAAACGGTCGGCCTGACTGGTCGACGAAGATGGTCGATGGTAGTGATGTCAGTGGTCGAGGTAGTGAGTTGCTGTCATGGTTTGTTGTCGTATGTAGGATTTTGTTTTTGGAAATTTTCTGTCTTTTTTATAGGTTTTGGTGATGGTTAAGGTCGTTATTTGATTTATTTTTTTTCCCAGGTTCTATAACGTTTGATTCGAGCTCCATTAACGAGCTTCCGAAATACTAGGCCCTGTAATGTTTTCAGTCGAACTGAACCATTGGGATGTATATCTTCGACAACGTAAGGTCCCATCCATTCTGTGTGTAATTTCTTAGGTTTTCCCTTGACTCGACTGTTATACAATAAAGCAAGGTCACCGACTGACAAGTTTTTATTCTTGATGTTACGGTCATGCCAGGCTTTCTGTTGTTGTTTTTGAATTTCCTGGTGTTGGATGGCCATAAGTCTATGTTCTTCCAGCTTACTTAGTTGAAATAATTGATCTTGTCTTGCATCTTCGACATCGACATGTAGTAGCTGAGCTACAATAGGGGTCTGTTGTCAGAAATGTAGGGGGATCACTGCTTCTTGTCCATAAACTAGTCGAAAGGGAGTTTGGTCGGTCGACCGCTTATAGGCTGTCCTGTATGCCCATAATACTGCAGGGATTTTCTCATCCCAATAATCTTTATCAGTACTACATATTTTAGTCAACCCTTTCATTAATGTTTTATTGAAAGCTTCTATTGCACCATTCGACTGAGGATGATATGCTGTACTTCGTCAATGGTTGATATGAAAGTGGTTGGTTAGATGTTTGATGGTTTTGTTAATGAAGTGGATTCCTTGGTCACTGATCAATGTTAGGGGACATCCAAATCAGGTGATGATGTTTTCATATATAAATTTAGCTGCGACCTCACTTGAACATGTATCGACAGGTTCAGCTTCTGCCCATTTAGTAACATACTCCACTATAGTAATGATATATCTGGCACCCGATCGTCTTACTGGTATAGGGAATGGTCCTATGAATTCTATAGCCCAAATTTCAAATGTGAGACTAGGGTTTACGAATATCAAGGGAATTTCTATGCTCGGCAGAGGTTGACCAAGTCGTTGGCATCTGTCACATTGACTAACAAAGTTTTTGCAATATCTGTGGAGTGTCGGCCACCATAATCCTGACTGTTGGATTTTCTTGGCAGTTGTGTCTGCTTGGAAATGTCCTCCTGCAGGTCCATAGTGTGCTTCGTGCATGATCTGGTCTCATTCATGGTCGAGTACACATCGTCTGAGAATGTCATCTAACCCCATTTTGTATAGAAATCCATTGATGAGGCTGTAAGGGGAATCCTTCATAGCTAAGATTTGGTTTTTCTTGGTGTTCAGACCTTCTGCTGCCTGGCCTGTCTCTAGGAACTGAGCAATTTCTTCTAGTTCTTCTGGAACTACTTCTATACGAAATAAGTGGGCATCTGGCAGGTCATCGTCGATTCCAGTCAATTCCTCCCCTGTTTCAATACGGGATAGGTTGTCGGGTCTGACATTTAGCTTTCCTGGTCGGACCACTACTTCAAACTCAAATTGTTGAAAAAGAAGTAGCCATCGACATATTCTTCCATGATGAAGGGGTTTATTAACAAGATACTTCAAGGCTTGATGGTCGGTGTAAAATATGAAGGGGTTGTCTAGCAGGTAATGTCGATACTTCTGAAGAGTAAAGACCATACCTAGGGCTTCTCGTTCAGTGGTCGAGTAGTTCCATTCAGCTTTATTTAATTTATGACTGCTATATACAATAGGGTAGTCCATCCCATCATCCCCTGGTTGAGTAAGGATGGCTCCAATTGCAATGCCTGATGCGTCAATATGCACATGAAATTTGGTCGACCAGTTCAGAAATTTGAGTATGGGGGCTTCGACCAGTTTTCTTTTTAATTTATCAAAGGATATTTGACATTCTTTTGTCCACTTAAAGTCTTGGTCGTCTTTTAGTAATTCTTCCAGAGGGTAAGTCATATTAGAATAGTGCCTGATGAATTTCCTATAGTATCATGTATGGCCCAATAGCACCCGAACCTGTTTAGGGTTTATTGGGGGTTTTAGGTCGAGGATGACTATGATTTTGGCAAAGTCGACCTTTATACCATCTTTGCAGACAATATGCCCTAAGAGTATGCCAATAGGAGTCATAAAAGTACATTTCTTAATATTTAAGGAGAGTTGTATCTGTTGACATCTCTCCAGCATAAGTCGGATCCATGTGCAGTGGTCCTTGAGGGTGGAATATATGGTCCAGTCATCGAAGTATACAGCCATGGTCTTATAGATATACTCTTGGAATGTTTTGACCACTATTCGTGAGAATACTGCAGGTGCATTCTTCAACCCAAAAGGCCTAAATCTGTATGCAAAGGACCCAAATTCACATACAAATGTTGTTTTCTTTTGATCCTCTTTGGCTATTGGTACTTGATTATATCCAGAAAATCCATCTGTAAAAGAGTAACATTCATGGCCTGCAACTTCGTTCAGGATTTCATCAGCATATGGGGTGGGGAATGGGTCTGTAAGTGTGACTTTGTTGAGCTCCCTAAAGTCGACACAAATTCTTAACCTGGTTGGGTCATGTTTCTTAGGCTGAACGACCATGGGGCTTTCCCACTCTGATTGGTCGATGGGGTAAATGATCCCTGCTACTAACATGTTGTATATTTCCTTCTTAACTATCTCCTTGTACTTGTGAGCTAGTTTATAAGGTCTTTTCTTGACCCGTCGGACATCAAGTTTCGTATCTATTTTCATTTCACCCATTTCCTGAACTAACCCTTTGAGGTCTTGATAATCTCTGGCAAATACATCCTGGAATTCTTTAAGTAAGGTCACTATTTCGGCGGTCTGTTGTTCACTCCAATAGTCACCGATCTTTACGATTTTGGGACGGTCATCATTTGAAATGTCAACCTCCTTAGTTTTCACCTTTGCATCTAACCACTATGGTGCTTGTGCTTCGTTGATCGGTCGACTTCCTTCTGTGAATTGTAAAAATGTAGCAGGGAATTCGGCTGCAGTCATTCTGTCGATGTCTAGTTTGTCGGTGGTCGCGACCCTTAGAATTGAATAGATAGGTTTTTTAGTTTCAGCGTGGTTGGCTTTCCACCTGAAGCTCTTGCCTTCTGTTTGTTCATTTTCTAACTGTAACCGGGTCGACTCGACTTTTGATCTGGTGTGGATGATGTTACAGTTCTGGATCTGGCGATGGTTTTGATAGGGTAGTTTTTCAGTCGGTTGGAGAAATCGTTGGATTTGTGTTGCTGGCGCGGCTAAGTGTTTATTTTGAGGTTCAAACTTAAAGTCTTTAATGAAATTTTCCTTTAGTTCATGCCAGAAGATGGTTTCTCCCCTAGCTTCTTCCATCTTATACCACTTACTAGGTAAGTCGTCAAGGGTTGATGGGAACAAGTGTGGCCAGGCTCTTTCATCCTTATGTCCAATTCTTCTCCACTCTTTTTCACAAGTCCTAATGTGGTCTTCTGGGTTTTGGCCTCGTGTGAAGATAGGGATTTGGGTTTGCTGTGTTAAATTTTTCCCTCCAAACTGTTCGACAAAGTAAGTTGAAGCAGTGGTCCAGGTATGTAGTTTTGACTGATGGGTATCCCACCATCTAGCGGCTTGACCTGTGAATGTTTCCACTAAAATTTGAAGTTGGCCATGTTCTCCAATGTTTTTCGATACTTGCTCGACATGTAGGACTGGGGATTCCCTTTCCTTATACCTTGGTGTTTGTGGGGTATTTACGTTGGTCGGTTGTAAGGTAGGGTGTTCTCTGAGTTTCTTTTCAAAGAGCTTAGGGATAATGGAGACTACAAAGCACTGTCACGTGGGTTTTTTCTGTACTTTTTGTATAGTCTAGCACCCTCTTGCTTGTGTTTCATAATTTTCCATCTCCCAGTCATATAATTCAGCATCTGAATTATAGCCAATTGAGTCTGGGTTACCTAAGTAAATTTCCCCTTGGGTATTTGGTTCTATATAGTCCATATTGTTGTGGATCTGGTAGAGTTGTCTAACATCTACTTCCTCGTCAATTGGTTCAGTCCAAGGTTGTCCTTGGGAAGGATTAATGGGTACAATGACCTTGTGACCATTCCCTTTAAGTTTGATTCTTTCCTTGTCTAGGGATATAGATGCTTTCATCTTTCATCCCCAAGGGCGACCTACTAGGGCTAGGAAAGAGCTAGAACCTTCCTTCGGGTCGATAATTTCAAAATCAACCTTGGTCAAGATTCCCTTAATGGTTGTGTCGACATCTCTCCAAACCCCAATGGGTTCAATGAGACCTTGGTCGGCTAGTTTTAGATAGATGCCTGACTCATAGAGTCGAGGTTTACCCATCTGTTCCCATGTATGCTTGGTCATAATATTTACTTGAGACCCGAAATCGAGCACTACCTATCGGACATGGTATCCTTTGATTTCCAGGTCGACAAGTGGGTCTACATAGTTTTTATCCTTTTGGTTTAAGCTACAAATGTTTTTAGTTTGTTTTTCCCTTGTGGTGTCTTTTAGTGTTTGCAATAATTCAATGAATTGGGCAACTGAGTTGTCTGTTTGGATGAGATAAGTTAATTGATGTGCCATGCTAAGTTGACTGGTAAGACTGTCTTCTTACTGTGCAATGTCTTGAAAGATATGTGTGGCTTCTTGATAAGTTTGTTTTTCTTTCAGAGGATCCGGATAACCCTTTGTGTTTTTAATTCTACTAATTTGGGGGTTATCAGGCCCTGTTTTTGTGCCTTGGCGAGTGACAATATGCAGATTTTTAGTGGTTAATATATCATGCTTTTGTACACAAGACAAGACATTAACATTCTTCTTATTATTGATCTTTTCTAACATGGTAGGACAATCCTCCAAAGAGTGATCACCTACCCCGCAATGCGTACAGAATTTAAGGTTAGTTCTGTCCTTGTACGGATAGTCTGCACATCGGTGCCCTTGTTTATAGCATATGAAGCATTGTGTGGGTCGACGGGTTCATATATCACGATTCCTGACGAATCGACCTCTTCCTTCATATCTTTGTCGTCGATTGTCATACTGACGTTCATATCGTCGACCGTCGTGTCCTTGCCCATTCTAGTTGTTGGTATTATTTTGCTCATTACTCTGCGCCACTGCATTCGTGTGGTAGATGGCCTGATAGTTCTGTTTGTTTTTCAGGTTTAGTTGACAGTCGACCGTATTGTGACTCTTTCTTTCACAGATGGCACACCAAGAAGCTTTGGCATTCTTCATGTTGAATGGACACTCTTTCGTAGAATGCTCGCCGTGCTCCTGGCAAATGTCGCAAAATACTTTGGTTTGCACCAATCGGATGTCTTGTCATCTATATTCAGATCGACAATTATCTTTTGAATGTATAGCCGTCGAACATTTCATACACCCGATTTCTTGATTTTTTAGGGACAATTATTTCAAGGACTTCTATACACTTTCCAGCTGTTCTTCTATCCTGTGGTCTGTCGGATAGGCATGTATATCTTCATCCATTTCCACCTGCAGAGCTTTAGTCCGCGCATCTTCATAGGTCTTGAAGGTTTCTAGATTGATGTGTCTGTGGATTTTTTGTGATAAGCCTGCAAGAAACCATTGAATTAGCAATTGTTCATCAATAACATAATCTAATTGACTCAATAGGTCTTTCCAGCATTTGTCTTAATCGCGGACAGTCTCCCCTGGCTTTTGCTGTGTTGTCTTGAGCTTTTTGGTGGCCAGGTGCTTAGCATCTGGGGTCTTGAAAAAGGATAAGAAATGTGCTTTAATTTCATCTTTCTTTGCTCTGGGTTGCCTTTCTAAAAAGGTCATGTACCAGGTCAGAGCTTTTTTTCGTAAGGCTCCTGCGAACTGAGCCATCTGTCGGTCTTCATCCTTCACTTGGTTTGCATCCTAGATGGACTCTCAGATGAACCAATGTCATCTGGGGTCTTCATCCCCCTCGTATAGAGGAATGTGAGCAGTTCTGTGACCCATGTCTGAGTCACTGTCACCGCTATCTGACGACGGCGGAGGTGGGGGTGTGGGTGGTGGTGAAAGAGGTGGGGTCGTTGATATAGTCGAGCCTGAGGATTTTTGGTCAACGAAACTTGTACCTCCATCGGTGGTCTATTTGGCATCGTGCAGTGGATTGTTGTGGATTTGTATTGTCGATGGTCCACTAGAATTTTGCGAGCTCAGGTCTGACTCTTTGATTTCTTCAAAAGCTATATGTGGCAGGGGGGCTGCTCCTTCATGTGTCGGTAAGAGCAAGTGGATACTCCAAAAGGATGGTGCCATTTGAAAGATCACCCAATTCCCTTCGAGCAGTCGGTGTATAACAAGATGTCAGCCCGGGAATGGTTCATCACCTAGTCGGCTCCAGATAGTAATGCCACCAGCTCGTAGTCGGAGGTCATCTTCAATAATAGTCTGTATTGTGGTACGTGGATTTACTGGGGAAAGGGTTATTCCTTGGTTGGGGAAAGTTATATAGAGAGCTTCAGGCTGCTCTATCCACACTTCGTCTTCCTTAGGGGCCGCCTCCTCTTCTATGCCCTCTCCGTGTCGGTCATGACCCAACTCTCGCAAAATCTCATCCCAGTCGGTCTCCCCAGGGTTTTGTCTTTGCTGGAGCTCTGCTGCTCTTTCTCGTCTGGCTTCCCTTCACTGTTTTCTTTCATCCATTTCAATTTTCTTAATGTCCGACATACTGTCCTACAATACTATACCGTCGATTTCCCTTCGGTCGACTTTTCATTACTGGTGCCACCTATTGACTTTTAGGTCGACCTGGATCCACTATACTCTACCTTTGACACATGACCAACTACCCCCTTATAGCCTACCCGACGCTTTTTAGAAATCCTGGATAGTTCGAATCACTTGCTCAGGAAGTATTCCCACTCCCTTTCTGCAATAAATTTCTCCCACTTCCTCTGCTTTTCCACCTAGTTGGTGTTTGGTGGCTATTCGCACAGTGGTGGTCTAGGTTCGACGATGTGACCTGCTCCTTTCTCTATCAGGAATTTGAACAGCAAGGTCAGTAAGGTGCACAATAATTGGTCGGTGAACTCTGTGTAAAATTGTGCTTTTACAATTTACACTGACATCCTATCTTTGATCGCTCACTCCTCACAGAAGTCGTCGGTGATTTTCTCAAACCACTCCGACATATTTGTTCGTCCTCCTCGATATAGTTTATCTAGCAATTGCTGTTCTTTAGTTGCGTCCGGTCTTCTCATCCAGAAGCTACTTCAACAGTTGTGGCACTGATTCGACAAACTTCTCATGCGTCTCTGTAAAAAGATCTTTCCTTGGCTTCTGCGACTGTTAATCTGTTTCGTCGTGTGTAATTTTGCAAGTAGTTTGCAACTTTACGGTTCCACCAGTCCTTGATCTCCTACTCTGGTATCATATGTGAGCATATATCTTAGGCATGTACTACTGGCAAAGGAACCAATGTTTTAATCTCACAGATCACATAAGGTTACCAATAATGCATACTAAAACATAAATAAATATAAACAGAGACAAGAGATAAGAACAGATAGAAAGGAACAGATTATATTATCACAATGAGTTCATACAAGGCATAGAACTGAACTAAGTTCTTTGCTTGGCTCAACAGCCTAATATATACAATTTGGAAATAGTTACAACATAACTACCTATTGGTTAGGTGAACCGACACGACTGTTAGTTAGCCGACTTAATTAACTAGTTTAGTCAGCCGTCCGACTTGGTCGGACAATCGACTTAGTCGGCTGATTGGCTAAGTTGGTCTTCGTTCAAGTCAACTTCGTCAACTTGCTCCTTCTACCAGAGTGATAACATATAAGGTATAATTTCTAGGAGGTCTATTAGTTTACTATCCAATAAATGAAATATACTCAAGCTGATTTACCTTTCCTTATAAATATTTCATCTTGTTCCAATAGTTCTTCTTGACATGTCCCCTTTTTCAACAATACCAATAGGTCTTCTTCTTTTGACACTTCTGATCCAATGATGAATCTCCATTGTTCCATTTATAAGTTTGGTTGATACATTATTTTCTATAATCATATCAACCATAGTCTTTAAGGTTTGGATTGACCTTTCTTTCAACAAGTGAGCTTGGTTTTTAGACCCAAACTTCCCTTATTTAAGCGAATTTTATTGGTCCTTAATCAACAAATCACTTGAAGTATCAAGGTAATATCCTTACCATATTTCTTCTGAGACATACAACTTACGTGAAAAGAGGATCATAAGACCATATGGTGTCTTTGGATTCATCAAGACAAGTTCAATGATTTGTCCATCCTTCTTTTGAAAATCCTTACAACATTCATTCAATTGCAATTATAGGTCCTTGATGCAAGATATATAGTCCTCCATCCAATCAAAGGAAATAGGTTCTAAAGAGATTATCTCTTTCTATAATTACATAACATTCCATCATTCACCTTATTAAACATGCTCTTAGACTTATTCCATGCAGAATCAGGACAATCGATCCCTCTTGTTTGAAAGCAAATCTCCCTTGAAATGTAGGCTATGATGACTGCAACAACATCGTCATTCTTTACGTCGATGATAAACTCAGCATCAACATCCATGAAATAAACAATAATAGTCTTCATATATTTCCACAATCCCTTATTTTTCAACAAGGTCTCCGTATCGATCACCCAAATTGCATAATTATGACCATTGAGATAGAACGTTCTATCTTGTAAGTCATCCTTGTCATCAAACAATTCTTATCAAATTTCACAAAGAGGTATTAGTCAACATATCTCTCATCCCAAATTCAATCAATTTAGATTTGAATCAACATTATATGCATACAACAAGGCTAGGTCAAAACCAATAGCTCACATACCATGTTGGGGAACGCCTTCATGTGGAAGTATAGAACAAAAAGAAATTCCAAAAGGGAACGAGATTCCAAGAAGAAAAGCGGTGTTAAATGCAACATTAAAATACTTAATAATGACACTTTGTGATCACCCATCACAACACATTATTGATATAAACTATTGAACTAATGAAATTGTGGAAGATATTCTAACTTTACTTTATATTATATTGTTTTTCCCTCCCTTCCAGAGATGTTGTTCCTCCAATGAGAGATGATATTGATGTATTTGCTCATTTAAAGTATTGAGATAAAACATCTGTTTTAAGTTGGGTCAATAGTTCCCTCAAAAGAATTATTAAAATGTATTTTTACGTCTCCCAAGTTAGGTCGACCCTGTTAGGAAGGTGAAGTCATCCCTATTGGGTTATTAGACTTTCGAGTTGATATATATATATAAATATTTGAGGTGCATTCCTCATATTCACAACACATGCAAGTTCACTAGAGAGACAAAGAGGAGTCAATATGAGGAAGCAGTCTATCTTAGTCTTGTGGCCTTAAAGTGTACCTGGTTGGACTCTATATTGAGGAAGTTTTGTTTTGTTTTCTTCTCCATGAGAGTTTCATAGGATAAATATTTGTGTCTTCTTTTTATTTTTGTTCTTTTTATTATTTCAATGATCTTGTTCTTATTGGGCACAAAAATTTTAAAAATATAACATGGTATCAAAGCCAACCTAAAAGAGGACATTGTGCAATATTTTTTCCCATGGTATAACAATCTACATCTTTCTATAATGGGAAACTCCCTCATTAGATTATCTAAAAAACAATTTTATTTGAATTCTCCCTAGGAGGGTGCATCTTTCTGTGGCAGCATAATTAAATTCCAAAGATTTTCAATTTTTGGCTTGTCACTGATGCTAGGAGGAACTAGGGCTTAATATTTTTGAAGGTTCGATCGCCAAATTCAGAAAAATAAAGATACAATATAACTCACCTTTGGAAGGAACATAGTTTCCAACATTCATCCCTACAAGTGATCACAACTGAAAAAATAGGGTTTTACCATTAAATCCTAGGTCATCGTGAAGGAGGTTCCAAAAGAAGTCATTAAATTGGTAATTACTACATCTTACATTTCCATTTCAGGTTCTCATTCCATGAAGATGACAAGCAAAACCAATCTTGATGAAAATATTGAAGCATCAGATAATTTTAAAGCATGGAAGTATAGGATCATGCTCATCCTTGAAGAACATGATCTAGAAGGCTACATCAAATAAGAGGTCAAGGAGCCATATAGAAATGAAGCAAAGTCCAAAAACAAGAAGGACATGATCAAATCCAAGATTATCATAACCAAATCCATCAAGGACCATTTTATTCCTCAAGTATCATCAAAGAATATTCCAAAGGATATAGTTGATCCTCTAACAAATCTATTTAATGGAAATAACATCAACAGAATAATTCACTTAAGAAACCAACCCAAGGGAGTGAAGATTCAAAAGGGAGAGACTATGCAGTCATACTTCATAAGATTATCTCAAATAAAAGGATAAATGGAGGCTATCGGTGAGATGGTGGAGGAAAAATAAGTTGTGATGACCACCTCGAATGGTATCCCAAGGGATTGGGAATATTTCATTAGAGGTATATGTCCTATTAGGAAGCTCACCAAGTTTAGCATAATTTTGGTGTAACACCCCAGTTTTGACCTCGTTGCATTAATGTTAATGATGTAAATATTATATGGAATCATGACCAGGAGTTCAAGGCCAAGGCCCTATTATTGATTAATGTATGGTATATAGGAGATCATGGTTGATTCCTATGGTTTCTATGCTAAGTCAAGCCCTTTTGTAAAAATCATATATATATGCAAATTAATGAAAAACCCAAAGCCATATATGTCAATGCAATGGATAATGAGATGGGGCATGATTTTCCTAAGGATAAGGGGGTGGGAATGTTATCCTTGAGCTAGTTTGGGGAAAATCCATGTGTCATGGGGAGAACCCATCAAAGCTTTCAACTACCCTTTTTCTTGTCTTCTCTTCCCAACAATTTATTCTACTAGAAGGTGCTTGAGGTAGTTGTTGCTTGGAAGGGGAAGAGTATGGGAAAATTCAAATTGGGCAGAGCACCTAGTTTTGGAATGTCATGTTTTTCTTGCATGGACAAGAAAATAGTAGAATCGTATACCATATTGACTCATACATTCACATTTTGGTTTTACTCTCATGTTTTGGGGAGCTACGGGACATTCTGGCTCATTCACCATATTTGTTCTCCATTCGTGTGGAAGCTCTTCAGTAGCAGAGCTCTTCCTATGTGTATCCTTCGCGTTCTATGAGTTTTTTTCCCTTGGAAAGACTATGATTGCTTTGTTGCAGCATTATCTTAGACTACAAAGTGTATAAGACCCTGTTACTCGTGTTTCGGAGTGATCCTGAGTTGTGGAGTCTCCTTGTGGTTGTTGTGTTGTGCACCCTAGTTCAGGTATGAACTATGCACAAGAATTAGAAATGGGAGAGACGTAAAATGTGCTTGAAAAACCTAGTGTGGAGTCTCACAATAAGATAAGAGTGGTTGGTAAACCTGCTATGCACATCTTGAAGAGAATTGGAAGGAAAGGTGTAGCCCGAGGGACTATGGAGCAGAGAAGGGGACACTTCCTTGTGTTGGGTGTGTAGGCAGCGGGGAAACCAGGCTAGACAGGTCTTGTGAAGGTGTTATTAGCTCTGTAGATGAGCTCACTAGCTTATCAGTTCTTCCTTCCCATTTCCTTAGAATCCTGATAAACTCAACTGGAGATATGGCTTGGCTGGTATCCTGATAAACCCATCTATTGGCTTGGTTGTATCTTGTTGAGTTTGACCTTGTGAGCAACCTTTAGCTAGAAAGTATGATAAACCCAAATGTGAATGTTGGCTTCTCTAGTTAGCCTAATAAACCTAGCAGTGAGATGGTTTGACTGTGTACAGTCTCATAAACCCTTTTGTTGGCTTAACTAGTCCTTAAGGTGAAGGTTTCCTTGACTGTGTTCAGTTTGTGATACCCAAATGTGAGATGGCTTGGATGAGTGGCCTGTGAAACCCGTCTATTGGTGTATTTTCACCTACAGTCTGATAAACCCAACTATGTTGGTTTGGCTGAGTGTTATTGCATCTTGGCTATGTATGAATCTGCTAGTGTTCCCTTATTCCTTGAGGAAATCATTCCCAGCTCGGGGGTGGCAGTGTCACTGAGAGATTGATGAGTGCACTATCCTATGGTTTGGTGGAATGTTGTAGTGACATAGCTAGTTACAAGACAAGTTCTATTCAAGATAAGTGTTCTAGTCTATGTAATTATATGCAATTGTATTTATTGCATTGTAATTGCTTGATGGAATGTGATGAAGATGTTGCTGTGTTGAATCGATGCATTGTTCCTTTGAATAACTGCAATTGTAAGAATCTATCTATGTTTTCCCTCAATGTGTTTTAAACTAAGTTGCAGGGTATATTGGCTAGATTGGTAATGGCCTGAATGATCAAATTGATCCAAGACTTTAGTTAAAAATTTGAGTTTCCTGCTAGAAATATTCCTTTACGTAGTCTGTGGGATGTAGGATGTCGGTTCACAGATCTTTGTTTCCGCAAATTTCCCTTCCGCAACTTCCTTTCTGCAACTTGCAGGATGCGAGATGTATTTTTGGAGAATTACGGTTTTCTGCAGTTTTCATTCCACAACGGTCCTTTTCGATGCAGGATGCATGATGCAGAATGTGGGATCACAGTGTCGCGATTTCCACAATTCCCAATACCACAATTCATGTTTCTGCATCATCAATCTTTGTGGGATGATTATCTGTCCTTGATCTATTCCCGATGTGGGATGCAGGATGCAGGTTGCAGGAAGTGAGATTGCAATTTTCATAACTTTCTGATCCCGCAACTCGGGCTTTTCACACCATTGATTTTTACGGGTGGATTATGAACCATTGATTTGGTTCCAACTGCAAGACCATTTGGGATCCTTGATTTTCGTCGCATTTTATCTATGCCATCCGATCTCCTCTGAGACCATTCCTTGCAGATTGTCGAACTACTCAAGGGATGATGGGAGGGAGCATGACATATTTGGAAATGTTAAGAAGTGGTTCGGGGCCATGCCCTGTGTTTCGATTAACAGTAAAGGTTCTGGATGAAATTTTTAATTCTGCATGATAATGGGGTATGGGTGCATGAAATTATGGTATCAGAGCTGTGGGTTGTAGCATTGGTCCTATATGGGCCGGGAATCATCAAGAGTACCCTCTAATACCAACTTGTAGTACACTACATTGTGGTATCAGAGTTGTGGGTTGCAGCATTGGTCTTGGATCGGCCGAAAATCAGTTAACAAAGCTATCAGGTACAACATTGCACCAAGATAGGCCAGGTGACAGTAAGTAAATGGTTTTAATTTTGAATTACTGTGTATCTAACAAATGGTGTTGATAGCACATTGCAGATTCATAGTACATTTTGGAATAGTGAGTTTTGGCTCAGCCATGAGAACCTATGACATATATGAGGCACATGATTCCTACGAGTGTGTGCAAGACGCTATGGGGGAAAATGTCCAAAATGGAAATGATGATATAGAATATAATAGAAGGAGATTTCAAGAGATGCCACCAGACATTACAACCACCATGATAATCTTGATTAAAGCTCAGGAATAGCAACATCAACTGAATGATACTATGTTGCAAAGTTTGATAGACATCCAATGATGAATGAGATTGGGATGAAATCAGCAAAACCAGAAGGTAGTAAGAGTAGTACCAGAGGAAGAAGGAGAACAAGAAGGTCTTCTAGTAGATATCCTAACCTGGAAGGATCCACTGAGGATTCTCACTCTTCATCTCATGAAGAAAAGAGAAGGAGACGTTATAGGAATAGCTCGTGGGATGAGTTTAAGAAGGCAAGGATGCCTACCTTCAATGGTGAGACAAAGAACGGTTAAGAAGCTGAGACTTGGATCCTTGGGACGAGGAAGTATTTGCAAGTCCAAGGTTATTCTGGAAATATGAAGGCTAGAGTAGCCATCTTCAATTTGATTGGAAGGGCATCCATATGGTGGGAGCACTATATGCAAGTGAAGAATATTAATGGAAGAAAACTTGTGTGGAAATAGTTTTAGAAATATTTCCAGCAGAAATACCTCTCTGGCAAGTACTATGATGACAAGATCAAAGAATTTCATGAGATGAGATTGGGAAAGTAGACCATGGAAAAGTACACAAATAGGTTCCTAGAATTGTTGAGATATGTTAGGTACATCAAGGATGAGAAAGTGAAAATCCAGTGTTTCCTGAGTGGATTTCCTCAGTATTACAAAGACATAATTGAGTTTTATGAGCCTAGAACTTTGGAAGAAACAATAACGAAAGATAAGTATTTCTAGGATAAAAGAAGAGGCAAACCTGGCTATCAAAAATCTTGGAAGGACAAGAAGAATGAAAGTTTGACCAAAGGAAGAAAGTTTTTAAACCTTCTAATTTTAGGAATTAGCAGAAGCAACCATCCCAAGCTGAAAAGTAGCCAGCTAGAGTGGTGGGAGAAAATCTAAGAGATCCACAGCAGATCAGATAACCACTCCACTGTTGGAGATGTGGAGGACCCAACATGCATCGGTATTGTCCACTCGAGAATGAGAATTCAAGGCCATATTACAACCTTCAAGAGGCAGAAATAATGGGTCAAGTAGTGAGGGTCATCCCTAGGACTTACGCGGCACTGGAGGAGCACCAGGAAGATCACCAGTCAACTGTGGTCGAAGTTGCAGGTAAGATTGATGAGCAATTTGTTTCTATTTTGATTGACCCCAGTTCTAACCACAATTACATTTCTCCTAGAGTAGTGGAGATTTGTGCTTTCAAGAAAGTGAGGCATAGAAGATTGTGGTTAGTTCAGCTAGCCACTGGAACTAAGAGAATGGTTAGTGAAGTGGTAGAGAAATCTCCATTGGTGATGAATGGATTGGTCACTTGTGTAGATATGAATGTTCCATCCCTTGGTTCTGATGATGTTCTCATTGGAATGGATTTGTTAGAAGCTTGCAGGGTAAAGCTTGACTGTTACCATAAGAATTTTGAATGCATGGATGAAGGAGAGAACCCAAGAGTGATAAGAGGCATTCAAAAGGTAATTTCTGTGAGGCAGATTTCAGCAATGCTGCTGAAATTTTTTTGTAAGAAGGGTTTCCAGTTGTATGCAGATCATATTATGGAGGAAATGAAGAATTAAAATATTAGGTTGGAGGACTTCCATGTATTGCATGAACTCAAGGATGTTTTTCCTGATGAGATTCTAGGGATTCCTCCAAGGAGGGAAATTGATTTCATGATTGAACTTGTGCTAGGAGTAGCACCAGTGTCGAAGATACCCTACAAAATGAGTACATTGAAAATTTTAGAGCTGAAGATGCAGTTGCAAGATCTATTGGAGGAAAAATATATTAGGCCAAGCGTGTCTCCTTGGGGAGCACAAGTTTTGTTTGTAAAGAAGAAAGATGGTACATTCAGATTGTGTATTGATTACAGACAACTGAACAAAGTCACAGTAAAGAACAAGTATCCTTTTCCTAGGATTGATGACCTCTTTGATGAAATGAGAGGGGCAAAGGTATTTTCCAAGATTGACTTGAGTCCGGGTTACGATCAGGTGAGAAACAAGGATGAAGACATACATAAGACATCCTTCAAAGCAAGGTATGGGCATTATGAGTTTGTAGTGGTACCAATTGGTCTCACAAATGAACCAACTAGATTTATGTGCCTTATGAATAGTGTCTTCATCATGTATTTGGACAAGTTTGTTCTTGTTTTCCCATTAGAGGAATTTTGAGGTCTAAAATGGGCCTCCTAAAGAAAATAATAAAATAATAGTTAAAATGATAAAATAATATTTATTAATTTTGGAGGAAAAAAGAAAAAAACTACCTTTTGTGTTCGTAATTTCGACATATCTCCCTGTGTTTTTACTCAAATTTTGATTGGGAGAGCTCATTGGATGTGGAATTTGATCCCGAATCCAATGAGTACCCACACTGCATACTTTTGATGGACCCACATTGCATACTTTTGATGGACCCCGCAACCCCAAAAACAAGAAATAACTGAAAAACATGATGATGATGTCATCATCACATTTTTTCAAGTATTTCTTGTTTTAGGAGTAGCGAGGTCCATCAAAAGTATGCAATGTGGGTAATCATTGGATGCAAAATAAAATTATGCATCCAATGAGCTCTCCCGATCAAAATCTGAGTAAAAACACAGGGAGATATGTCGAAAATACGAACAAAAAAAGTAGTCTTTTTTTATGACAAATATATCAAATCAACCATTATGGTTGACTCATTTTATTGGAATTCTATTGGTTCTTGAATTCCAAATCACAAGAACTTATTGTTGGCATGTTTTCTTATAAGGCCCATTTTAGACCCCAAATTTCCTCCAAATTTGCTTGATGACATTCTTTTCTATTCTAAGAATGAGTAAGAAGATGAAGAGCATTTGAGATTGACATTACATTTGATGAGGGAGCATCAGTTGTATGCAAAGTTGAGCAAGTGTGACTTCTATAGAGATAAAATTCAGTACTTGGGTCACACTATCTCAGAAGAGGGTATATATGTGGACCTTGAAAACATTGAATCCATTATGAATTAGCCTACTCCAAGAAATATGATGGATGATCTTTATGGGACTTGCAGGATACTACAGGAGATTCATTGAAGGATTCTCCAAGGTTGCAAATGCCATTACTTCTTTGCAAAATAAGGGCATAAAGTTTAAATGGACAGTGAGGTGTGAAGAAAGCTTCCATCGGTTGAATAATCTTCTCACAAGTGCATCGATTTTGAAAGTTGTAGACCTAGCGAAAGATTTTGTGGTGTGTACTGATGAACGTGGTCAAGGGCTTGGGGGAGTCCTTATGCAAGACAACCACGTGATATGTTATGAGTCCATAAAGTTGAAGGAACATGAGAAGAACTATGGTACTGATGATATGGAATTTGCATCCATAGTACATGCTCTGAAGATGTGGAGGCATTACTTGATGGGCAGAAGATTTGAGCTAAGGAAAGACCATTGTGGTCTGAAGTATTTGTTTGATCAACCTAATATGAATGATAGGAAAGCTAGATGGCTCGATTTTTTATGTGAGTTTGATTTTGAGATTAAGCACATAAACGGGAAAGAGAATAAGGTAGCTGATGCACTCAGTATGAAGGTGCAGGAAATGCATGTGGCATCCGTTAGTGTTTTCCAATCGAAGTTGATGTAGCAGATTGCTAATCATGCTGCTGAAGACAAATTGTATGTGCAAGTTAAGGATAAATTGCAGCAGCAAAGTCTTGAGAAGAGGTACGAGGGATATAAATTGGAAGAAGATGGACTTCTTACTTACAAGAACAAAATTTACATTCCAAATGTAGCAGAGTTGAGGAGAGTTGTTATGGGTGAGGTCCATCAAGCTCCAAATTCTAGTCACCCAGGATATCAGAAGACAATTTCTACAACTAGAAATCAGTACTTTTGGCCAGGAATGAAAAAGGACATGGCTGAATACATTTCCAGGTGCATGAAATGTTAGTAAGTGAAGGTTGAGCATTGACACCCAGCGGGTTCATTGCATGATTTTCCAATTCGCGAATGGAAATGGGAAGTTATTTCCATGGATTTCATTATAGGATTTCCAATGACTTGGATACAACATGATTCCATCATGGTTGTGGTGGACAAGTTGACAAAGGCAACACATTTTATACCAATTAAGTCTACGCATAAGACTAATGACATTGCAAATATCTTCATGAAGGATATTTTCAAATTGCATGGATTGACTAAGGCAATAGTCTCTGGCAGAGATGTCAAGTTTACTTCGGATTTTTGGAAGGGGTTGTTTGTGGATTTGGGTACAAAGTTGAACTTCAGCATCGCGTACCGTCCTCAAAATGATGGTTAGATAGAGAGAGTTAATCAAGTGCTTGAATACATGCTCTGCATGTATGTGATGGACAAACCAACCAAGTGGGAAGATTATTTACACTTGGTAGAGGTTGCTTATAACAATGGACAACAACCATCCTTGGGGATGAGTCTATATGAAGCTTTGTATGGAAGAAGGTGTAGGACACTAGTGACTTGGGATAATCCAGTGCACAGAGTTGTGATTGGTCCAGAATTGCTCAAGGAGATGGAGTAGGAGGTTGTAAAGATCAGGCAGAATCTAAAAGCATCCCAGGATAGATAGAAAAGCTATGCTGATAAGCATAGGGTGAATAGAGAGTTCAGTGTTGGGGATCATGTTTACCTCAAAGTGAGGGAAAATAAGAGTTCCTCAAAGCTTGGAAGTAGTGCCAAGCTGTCACACATATATTGTGGGCCATTTGAAGTGCTTGAAAGAATAGGGCCAGTTTCATATAGACTTGCATTTCTTTCTAGCACTAGGGCTCATAATGTTTTCCATGTTTCTTTGCTTAAGAAATATATACATCACCCTAACCATGTGATAAATTGGATGTGATTTAGGTGGAACCCAAGGGAGGGTTCCAAATTGAGCCAATGCGAATTCTTGACAGGAAGGTCACCATGCTCCGAAACTGAGCCATAGGACAGGTAAAGGTGTAGTGGGAGCACTATGGACCTAAAGAGGCTACATGGGAGATGGAGGATGCCATGCGATTGGCACATCCATTTTTGTTCAATTCTGTGGAGCATTGAGGTGATGCCAGTGTATAATTTTTATTCAATTTTGTATGAGGACAGTGCTATTGAAGGGGGAGGGGAATGTAACCCCCTAGTTTTGACCTCGTTGCATTAATGTATATGATGTAAATATTATATGGAATCATGACAAGGAGCTCAAGGCCAAGGCCCTGTAATTGATTAATGTTTGGTATATAGGCGATCATGGTTGATTCCTATGGTTTCTATGGTAAGTCAAGCACATTTGCAAACATCATGTATATATGCAAATTAATGAAAAACCCACATCCAACTATGTCAGTGCAATAGATAATGAGATGGGGGCATGATTTTCCTAAAAATAAGGGTGTGAGAATGTTAACCTTGATCTAGTTTGGGGAAAATCCATGTGTCATGGGGAGAACCCATCAAAGCTATCAACTACACTTTTTCTGGTCTTTTCTTCCCAACCATTTATTCTGCCATAAGGTGGTTGAGGTAGTTATTTCTTAGAAGGGGAAGAGTATGGGAAAATTCAAATTGGGAGGAGCACCCAGTTTTGGAATGTCATGTTTTGCTTGCATGGACAAGAAAACACTAGAACCGTATGCCAATTTGACTCATGCATTCACATTTTGGGGAGCTGCGAGACATTCTGGCTCATTATCCATCTTCGTTCTCCATTCGAGTGGAAGCTCTTCAACATTGGAGTTCTTGCTATGTTTATCCTTTGTGTTCTACAAGTGTTTTTCCCTTTGAGAGACTATGATTGATGTGTTGCATTGTTTTCTTAAACTACAGAGTGTATGAGACCTTGTTACTCGTGTTCTCGAGTGAGCTTGAGTTGTGGAGTCTCCCTATGGTTGTTTTGTTGTGCACCTTGGTTCGGGTTTGAAGTATGCATAAGACTTAGGAATGGGAGAGATGTAGAATGTGCTTGAAAAACCTAGTGTGGAACTTCACAATAAGATAAGTGGTTGGTAAACCTACCATGCACATCCTGAAGAGCACTAGAAGGTGTAGTCGGAGCGACTGTGGAGCAAAGAAGGGGACTCTTTCTTGTGTTGGGTGTGTAGGAAGTGGGGAAGCCAAGACAAATAGTTCTTGTGAAGGTTTTCTTCGATCTATAGATGATGTCACTAGCTTAGCAATTCTTCCTACCCATTGCCTTAGAATCCTGATAAACCCAACTAGAGAGATGGCTTGGTTGGTAGCATGATAAACCCATCTGTTGGCTTTGCTGTGTCTTTTTGAGTTTGACCTTATGAGTATCCTTTCGGTAGATAGTTTGATAAACTAAAATGTGAATGTTGGCTTATCTAGTTAGAATAATAAACCAAGCAGTGATATGCTTGACTATTTATAGTTTGATAAACCCATCTATTGGCTTGACTAGTCCTTAAGGTGAAGGTTGGATTGACTGTGTTTAATATGTGATACCCAATTGTGAGATGGCTTGGCTGAGTGGCCTGTGAAACCCATATATTTGTGTTTTTTCCCCTACAGCCTAATAAACCCAATTGTGTTGGCTTGGATGAGTTTTATTGCACCTTGGCCATATATGATTCTTCTAGTGTTGCCTTATTCCTTGAGGAAATCATGTCTAGCTCGGGGGGTGGTGGTGTCACTGAGAAATTGATGAGTGCACTAGCCTATGGTTGGGTGGAATGTTGCAATGACATAGCTGGTTGTGGGACAAGTTCTGTTCAAGATAATTGTTCTTGTCTATGTAATTATTTGCAATTGTATTTCTTGCATTGTAATTGCTTAATGGAATATGATGAACATGTTGTTGTATTGAATTGAGGCATTGTTCCTTTGAATAACTGCAATTATAGGAATCTATGTTTTTTTCCCTCAATGCATTTTAAACTAAGTTGCAAGGTAGATTGGATAGATTGGTAATTACCTAAATGATCAAATCGATCCAAGAATTCAATTAAAAAGTTGAGTTTCCTTATAGAAATCTTTCTTTACGAAGTCTGCAGGATGTCAGTTCACAGACCTTGGTTTTCGTAATTTCCCCTTATGCAATTTCCTTTCTGCAACTTGCAGGATGTGGGATTGGGGATGTGTTTTTGCAGAATTACAGTTTTCTGTTTTTTTTGTTCCACAACGGTCTTTTTCGATGTGGGATGCAGGATCGAGGTGTCGTAATTTCCAAAATTCTCAATTCAAGTTTTCACATCATTGATCTTCATGGGATGACTTGCCACCGTTGATCTGTTCCCGATGCAGATTGTAGGTTGCAAAAAGTAATATTGCAATTTTCATAACTTTCTAATCCCACAACTTGGGATTTTCACACCGTTGATTATTGTGGGTGGATTCTGAGCCGTCGATTTGGCTCCAGTTGTGGGACCATTCGGGATCGTTGATTTCCATTGCATTTTTCTCTTTGATGTTTGATATCCTCTGATACCTTTTCCTACATATTGTCAAACTTCTCAAGGGAATATGGGAGGGATGATGACAGAGTTGGAAATGTTGAGAAGTGGTTCACGGCCATGCCCTATGTTTCGATGAACAGTAAAGGTTCTCGATAAAAATTTTAATTCTGTGTGATAATGGGGTATGGGTACATGACATTTGGAAGAATGTGTGAAAGAAGAAGGAAGAATAGCCAACATAGAAGATAAATGATAATGAATATCAAGGCTTGGGATCTCATGCAATGAAATGATCAAATAAGAAAAAGTTCTGTGATCATTCTCCCGAAGTAAATAAATTTTTTTAAAGGGACTCATGACCCAAAAGAGAATTCTCATATTTTGAATGATTCATCTGTCAAAAGGTGGGACACATTGCAAGAAATTGTTCAATCAAACCAGAACAATTCAAGAAGAGAAATAAGAATTTACATTCCCATGCAGTTGCAGATGATGACTCAGTTAAAGAAAAGAACAACGAAGATGAATATTTCAATGAAGAATATGTTTTTATTTCATCCCTTACTGGATCAGTCTCTCATGGAAGTGACACTTGGATTGTATACAGTGGAGCTTCCAAACATATGACAGGTTATAAAGATTATTTTCAATGTCTTGTAAAAACAAATCTCCTTACAAAGTAAAGATTGGAGATTATTATCAATATCCCATCAAGGGAATGGGAGAATTATTTTACAATTTGGACTCAAGGAAGTCTTGTATGTCCCAGGATCGAAGAAGAATATACTTTCTATCTTAGATCTAGATAAGAAGGGATTTAGAGTTGATATTGTAGATGGAGAGGTACTTATGTGGCCAAAGGGAAAGATAATAGATGATGCAGTTCTGATTGGTGTAGAAGAAGGAGGAATTTACAAGCTAAAAGGACATACATACTCAATTCTAACAACAGTTTCCATGAACCCATGTGCGCTATGGCATAAGAGACTTTCTTATGTGAACTACAAAACTGTACCAATTGTGAGAAAGGTAGTCACATGTATACTAGAAATTCAAATCAATCATGAAGTATTTTGCATAGGATCTGTTCAAGAGAAGAATACCAAGCAACAACAGTAAAGAAACAGGTATCTTGGACATTGTTCATTCAGATGTATGTGGTCCAATGGAAACTGCTTCATTAAGCATGTATATTTATTATGTTTCTTTTATATATGAATATTCCCGTAAGACTTGGATTTAATTATTGAGAGGAAAATATGAAGTATTTTAAATATTTAAAGAATTCAGGGCTCTTCCGAAAAACTTATGTGAAAATAAGATTAAGACCTTGAGGTATGAAAATGGAGGAGAATTCACTTCAAATGAATTCAAATATTTTTGCAAAGAATCTAGGATTAAGAGGGAGATCAACACACCCCATAATCCTAAATAGAATGGAGTAGAACGAAGAAAGAATAGAAATATCATGGAAGCTATGAAAACCATGATTCATGATCAAGCTTACCTAGGAATCTATGGGATGAAGCATATATAACCACAGTAGATGTTTAGAATAGAATTTATCATATAGCTCTTGGGAAAAAAACTCCAGAATAAATGTTTAATGGAGAGAATCCTGAAGTCAACCACCTAAATATTTTGGGATGTCTGTGTTTATACATGTTCCCAACGATAAAATAACAAAATTCGACCCTTCCGAAAAGAAGGTAATATTTGTTGGATATGTTGATTAGTCTAAACAATATAGAGTGTACATTCCATGTTATCACTAGATCGATATCATAATATATGTTATATTTGATGAATATGTAGCTTTCACTAAGTACATAAATAACCATGCCGATGAAGATCGAGAAGAAGAACACGAATCCCCTAGAATTGAAGAAACATGTAGAATATCGATTCAAGATGTTGAAGAAGAAAAAATACCAGAATACCATGACATGGAAGATCCTCAAAGGCCTATGGAGATGCCTCAAGAGACGATATCATAGAAAAGAATACCATGTTGGGATCGTAATGTCATTCAAGGTTTAGAAAATTATGGAGCTCTAGAAGGAATCAAAATATCAAGGATCTATTCCAGCTGTGTCCTTGATGTGTAATATTGTTGTTACAAAACCTACATGTTTTGAAGAAGCTAAAAATAATAAGAAATGGATGGATGCAATGCTCAAAGAATACTAATCTATTATAAAGATTGATGTTTGGGAAGTAGTACCAATTCCAAGAGAGAATTCAGTTGTTTGTCCAAAGTCGATATTCAAAACAAAACTTTTAACAAACAAAAGTATTGATAAGTACAAGGTAAGATTTGTAGCTCAAGGATTATCATAAAAATAAGGAACTTATTATGAAGAGACTTTTTCACCAGTTGAAATATATACCTCAATCAAAACTATTCTTCCCTTGGAAGCCAAGATGAAATGGAAGCTACACCAAATGGATGTAAAGACTACATTTATAGATTGTGTGATAAAATAAGAGGTATACATTGAACAACCTCCAGGTTTTGAAACCCATGACATAAATTCACATTTATGCAGATTGAAGAAATCACTATATGGGTTAAATAAAGTACCCAGAGAATGGTACAGGAGAATTGATGGGATTCTTGATGAGCTTAGTCTTTACCAAATGTAAAGCAAATTCCAACCTTTACTATAAGTTTGAAAGTGAAGGACTCATGATTCTATTGCTATATGTTGATGACCTATTCCTAGCAGGCAAGGAAAATCTCATTGATGAATGCAAGAAGAATTTTTTTGTAGAATTTGAAATAAAATATTTTGGCATGATGCACTATTTTCTTGGTCTTGAAGTATGGGAGTTCATAGAGGAAAATTTTCTAAATCAAGGAAAATATGTTGTTGATATCCTAAAGAGATTTAGGATGTTGGATTGCAAAGCAATGAATACTCCAATGGTGACCAACTTGAAGTTGTCGAATGATGATTCCTCAGATACTGTCGATGCTACATTATAATTATAGATTATTGTGTCTTTGATGTATTTGACGAATACTCCACCAAATATATGTTTTGATGTAAATACACTGAGTCAGTATATGGTGGAGACCAGACATGTTCACCTAATTTTTGTGATGATGTGAATGATATATACTGTGATAATCAGAGTTGCGTCAAGATGAAAGAGAACCTTGTATTTCATGACAAGTCAAAACATAGAGAGATACAGTTACATTATACTCAATACATGGTACAAAAGGGAGTTTTATGGATCCAATATGTTCCTAGATATGAACAAGTGGTAGATATATTGACTAAGCATATGCCTTGTGTTTCCAAGATACGATTGGTGTAGTTCAAAAGGACCTCCCTCGAAAGAGGGAGTGATGATGATGATGATGATGTGGTAGGTTTCATGTTGAAATGATGGAGTATCTTAGTATAGGTATGTTATTTATGGCTAGGATTGTTTTGTATGAAAGGGTTAGTAAGATAGATGATGCCTATTTGATGTTAGGGGATTGTTAGTGATTGACGGAATATGAAGAAACCTGAACTTTAAATATTTAATCCACAATTGCAGTTCAGGTATATCTCATAAATAATACAAAGACATAAATAAATCAAACCATACAACACATGATAAACCCTGGGAAAACCGTCCACTGATTTGGAGGATAAAAAGGCTAGCAAAAAATCTTAGAGTATGATTGACAATCAACAAAGAATGATTACAACACAATAGAATATTTGTTTTTCAAGAGCACAAGAGAGAATATATCAAATGGAACTCTATAATGATATTTCCAAGTGCATAACACTTTAATAAAAAGTCAAATTAGGTCATACAAGGAAGGTAGCGAATATTTTCATTCTTCAATAACTTGTTAACAATGAGAACATTGTCTCGTCTTCAACCATGTTCCCCCACTAATTCACTGAGCTTAACTACCTCTAACTGAGTTATTAACTAAATCAACTGAAGTGAACTGAATGGAATTACATGTAATTGAATGGAACTTAATGTAATTGAACACAACAATGTAACTAAATAGAACTAAATGTAACTGAACAAAACTTAATGTAACTCAACATAACTGAATGTAACTAAACAAAATTGAGTGTAACCAAACAAAACAGAATAGAAGTAAATAGAACTCGATGCTGCTAGTGCTTCTCCCTCAGTTTCATCTTCAACAACCACTTGCATAAATTAAGGAGTTGATTCCTTAATTAACTGAACGTTTTTTTATCACAACTAAGACTCAAGTTATGTATTACTAATTTGAGTTCACTTGGAGGCATACATGGGAAATTCAAGTTATTTCTCTATCTCTATGCTCTTATTAATTTTCTTTGCATGTTCCATATGTGTTTTCCATAATTCTATATTATATCATAATAATAATAATTGTTCCAAACCTATGATCATATGTATTATCCCAGGTCATATAGTCACATGCTAAAGCAAATGACTCTAGGGGTAGCTAATCCCTAAAGGACACATGTAGAACCTGTTGACCATAAATATCCATACATCACATAGTATAAACTCAAGACTTAATACAACATAAGTCATGTGAACTTAATACACCGTAAGTTATGGACTTTATACAATAGAAGTCTCGGACCTTAACATAAGGCCATGATATTAACCATAAGATCATACTATAAACATATCTCCTGAATAAGAATTGATCAAGGTCATATATTGATACAACACAAGCTATTTAACTTAACACAATAAGTTAGTCAACTTAATACAACATAAGTTCAGGAATTGACACAACAAGTATGATGGAGAGGATTTGAACTTAACACAACATAAGTTGTGAACATGACATAATAATTCTCATGGAGGATGACTCCTGAAGCTGTACATCTAACACTCCCTCTCAACGAGGGAGACATTCTCTTCCATACAAGAAATTTCATTCCACACCAAGCTTATCTCAAAAGTGTTAGCACTTTTTCACAGATAGAGGCTTGTCACAAATTTGAAATCTCCTCATTAATATCTATGTACTAGAATTCGTTTTACATGACTATGACTTCAATGAAGTAAAAATTAATCTCAAATGTGTTTTATCATAACAAACATATATAGTTCTTTCTAGAAATCTTGACACTTAATAATTGTAGGATCAAGTATTTCACCCTAGTAGGTAGCTTCCCAAGCTACACTACTCCTCAGTATGTACTACTATCCACAAACACTTTTTTGTTCTAAGGTACTCTCAGAAATACATCTTGTTTTTGTAGTAGTAACCACAAAAAACTTAGATTTTGTAGTACTAGCCGCAAATTAGAATGCTTATCTCAAGCTAAAACAATAGGTTGATAGAACAATCATATAATAGGTATTCCATGTAATACAAAGCCTATTCTAATTTACCTCAAAAGGTACTTAAACATATTCCTAATAGCAAGCATAATATACAACATGTATTCTCAAAGACCAAATAACTACATACACATAGTAGCATAATCTGGATCCTATCCAGAATAAAGTTTCTTTAAACTAGAATCCATGGAATTTAAATCCATCATATGCAGCATTATACAAAAAATATGTAATAATGTAGAAATAATGTCTTATATTTTCTTTAACTCTTCAACATTTTTTGACTTCTTGAATCTTCTGCTATTTGGAGAAGTTCTCTATGAGCTTTCCATTCGCTATGATGTTATTCAAGGCCTGATCACTTTTTGAGTAATTATTCTCTTTATACTACAACACCCCAACTACTTCTCCAATAGGTTTAACTATTATATGAAAGTTAAAACTATAACTCTTCTTGATTATCAATAGTCTCTGAGACATTGACCATGTCTTTGCTCATGTGGATTCTCTCCACAAGGTATCATATCCCCTAGTTTCCTGAGTCATGTATAATGACTAACTTGTGGAATCTTTATCTGGTACTTGATGTGAAGACACATCAATACTCCCTCTTCAACTACGAGATTTCTTATGTACCATACCAATCTTGTCCCAAAAATAGGCTTAGTAAGAATGTTGGAAATGATGTTCATCTGTGGATATGTACTATGTCTCAAATATAACTTGCTAGGAACCTCATAAATCTTTACTTTTTTATAACATGCTCTACCTGAAGCAACATATTTGATCTTCCTTGATCAATGCACTAGTCAGAATTCATATATCTTTGAACCTCCATTTCATTGACCAAGACATATTCGAGTCCACATACACTTGTACCAAGTAGGTACCATAACACATGATTTTTACATGTCTATGTACAAACAGTAAAGCATATAATAGATATTGGGACCTGTGACTAACCAAATACATCTCAACTAACTTGAGATCCTCCAAATCCAAAAAAAGGATTAAAAATATCATATTTATCTTTAGATGTGTGGCCATGGATTTGTAGTCCATCATCTAGAAAATCTTCTGGATATTTTACTACATATTTTCCTTAACTGAAGAAAATATTTTTGTGGTGATTGCCACACCACTAATCATAAGAATCATAACACAATTATTAAATATTTCTCTTAACTTCCTTCTGAATTATGAGAATCATGCAGGTCTCCCTTTTTACAGGAGGTACGTTAACCAATTACACTGGTTCTTCAGGAGCTATCGAGACTAGAAACTCCCTCTCACCATGTTAATGTGAGAATGTAATTTGGGTCCTCCATCACTGAGACTTCATCCTCATCTATGTCTGAAGATATTCTTGACACATGGATGTAAATAAGATAATTTAATTATCTTAAAGAGTATTAACATCTCTCATAATAGGATTAGGGATTCTATTTTGACTTCTTCCTAATACATAAGAACCTCCCAATATGCTACCAAAATCTTGTTTCTTCAAAGCATCATGTTCTCTTTCAGGATCAGCCATCAAAATTTCTCTTTATTCATAGCATGTCATTTTTCTTGTAGGTCAGGACATATTTTTTTCCCCTACAAGCCAAATTCAATCAAGTTATTAACAACCTTGCATAATGACAAACAACACATATTGACATGTAAAACATTATAACCAATGTTTTAGTATAACCATATCTCACAAATTTTAATTACACGAATACCTCAATGTATATGCAGTGGTTCAGTACCTTATGCTTAGCACAACAAGGCCCAAGATATCATCCCAACATAGCAAGGCTCGGTTGGTAGCTCCTACGACGCACATGCAGTCTCACCCGAGATATCTTCCTTATGGGTAACTGTCAGAACCAAGTTTCCATAGTTAGGTGGGGGATATAATGTCCCTTGGAAACATTCCAAGGAGCTCCAATAAGGATGATGGGTGTGGTTTTGACACTTATTCTACACAACCAAGCTATGAAATCATTCCTCCTTATGGAAGTATTATATCAACAACCCAATGCATAAAAAATACTTTCACAAATTCATAATAATAGTGCAGCATATATAAACATACTCTTTCTATGAAAATAGATAGAGATTCACTCACCGCAACATAAATACATGCACCTTAAACACATTCACCATTCATACATTCAACACAGTAGTTAACGTGGAAACCCATTCGAGAAAAACCACAAAGGTGCTCTTCATCTAGCATGAGAAATGTATGCACACATTAAATTTAGTTATGTACACATTAAATCAATGTTTCGACATAACCCCATTCACACTTCATGTAATGTTTTGTAGTTCTATATCAGTCCTATATTTAGATATGATGAATATTTATGCAAGCCCTTATTCTTCTCAACATGAATTTATATATTTACCAATAAAATATAAATAGTGTAACATATTTTTTTAATCATGTTTATACCATAACATTGTTCCTAATCCCAAGAATATAGATTGTGATGAAACACAATCTGATTTTTTAAAAGCATATGATAATCGAATAATCATGCAGCCCAATTTTCATACCTCATGAATCAATCATGTAGTACAACATTCATATCTCATGAATAATCATGCATATCTATATTCAGATCTTTATGAACAATCATGCAGCCTAACATTCATATTTCATAAAAAAATCATGCATGCTCTATATTCATATCTTATGAACAATCATGCATGCTCTATATTCATATTTTATAAAACAATCATGCATGCTCTATATTCATATCTTACGAACAATCATGCATGCTCTATATTCATATTTTATAAAATAATCATGCATTCTAGATATATTCATATGTTATGAACAATCATATATGCTCTATATTCATATTTCATAAAACAATCATGCATGTTCTATATTCATATTTTATAATGCATGTTGTATAGTGATATCTTATCAATTTTGTTTATTTGCAAATAAATGAAAGACAATCAACATATAGTCTCACAATTCTTAATCTTAGGAATATGAATCTCTATATGACTGTAATTGAAAACATTCAAAAAAATATAGATATAAATAGCATATAATAAAAAAATTGGGTACTTATCTTTTATTGGGTTTCATACTCCCTCTTTATATTTCCTTCCTTGTGAATATTACTAGAGTCCTTGGGTCTTGATCTCCTTGCAAATTTGAATGCATGCAGGAGCTAGTGAATCTCTGCATGGAGAAACTGGATCCCATGCAACCAAAGCGAATTATCTTGTATGAGGGGAAAAATTCTTCCAACGATCATCCTCTTCTTCTTTGAATGAGTTATAAACTCTATTAGGATCTCATTACACCCAATATCAATTAAATAATGATAAAATGTAACCACTAATATCATGGTTATTCCATAAATTCGTCCAATTTGGGAAAATGACCATAACATGAGTTCTCAGATTTTCATATTCAAAGACCTGATCATATATCTCAAACAATTGAGAATTTTTTAAATATGCTTGTGATTAAGCTAGATCTACCCATTTTAGAAGTGATTTTTTAACCATTTTGTATGATTCCTCACGAATTGATCAGAATGTCTCTATGAAATTTCTCTCCTTAAAAGTGACGAAAATGGTGCATATTGACTTGCTCTTGAATTCACCCTTTCATGTATTTAATTTGGGAGAACCTTCAATTCAGTCTTCCAATTGGACTTAGATGGATGCCATGACTATAAGCTCTTTGCTCAATAATTGAAGATCATGTAGGATTTAGATTGCATGGTTAAAATTGAGCTCCTTCATGCCCTTGCTCTAATACCTTGTTAGTGATTAAGAAAATGTGAAGAAACTTGAACTTTTAAACTTTAATCCAAAATTTCAGTGTATATAGATCTCATCAACAATCCAATGACATAAATAAATCAAACCATAGAACATGAGATATACCCTAGGAAAACCCTCCACTGATTCGCGAGATAAAAACCCAGCAAACAATCTTAGATTATGATTGATAATCAGTAAAGAATGAATACAACACAATAAAATATTGTTTTTTTTCAAGAGAACAAGAGAGGAGAGATAAAATGGAAGACTCTAATGATATTTCCAAGTGCATATAACTTTAATAACAAGTCAAATTACGTCATACAAGGAAGGTAGTGAATATTTGCATGCTTCAGTAACTTGTTAACACTGAGAACATTGTATCATCTTCAACCATGTGCCCCCACTAATTCACTGAGTTTAACTGCCTCTAAAAGAGTTGTTAACTAAATGAACTGAACTAAACTGAATGGAATTGCATTTAACTGAATGGAACTTAATGTAAATGAAAAAAATTGAATGTAACCAAATAGAACTAGATGTAACTGAACATAAATGAATAGAACTGAACAAAACTGAATGTAACTGAATAGAACTGAGTGTAAGTAAACAAATATTATTAGAATTGAACAAAACTGAAAGTAACTAGTGCTTCTGCATCAGTTTCATCTTCAACAACCACTTGCATAAATTAAGGAGTTGATTCTTTAGTTATCTGAACTTATTTTATCACAACTAAGACTCAATTGATTTCTTACTAATTTGAGTTCACTTGGAGGCATACATGGGAAATTCAAATTCTCTCTCTATCTTTGTGCTCGTATTCACTTTCTCTACATGGTCCATATGTGTTTTAATTATTTCTATATAATATCATACTCATAATAATTGTTCCGAACCTATGATCCTATGTGTTACCACAGGCCTGTTGATGTAATTGTAACTTCAGAATGTATTTACTTGTATTTCTTATCTATTGTAACCCGATGTTTATTCTGGGATGTACTTGTGTCATGTCATGCTGCGATGTTCCTATCGAGAGGATCTATATTGTAAACAAGTCATGGCAATTCATTGTGGGTAACCCTCCTATTGTATAAGGGTTAAATTCCCCATAGTTTTGGGGCACTAGGGTTATTAAACTCTCCTAGAGAGGTCAGCCCTAGTAGGGTTTTAGTCATATCGGGATTAGTATAAATAGAGAGATGGACTCTCTATTTATATGACATCTCACTCACACTAAAGTGTAGTGCATAGTTGAGGAAGGAGAAGACACTGGGGCTAGATAGAAAGAAGGTTACTGTTGTCGGGAGATCACTTACTATTTTGGGTTTTACTTTAGTGTTGATTCTATCTCTGAGGAAGTTGCGGGGTTTTCTCCTTTTATGGTTTCCACATGGAAAAACACTGTGTTCATTGTCTCTTGTGTTTGATTGCTGTGCTTTTTGTTCTCTCAGTTAAAGATCCTAATGTTATGCTAAGCTTAATGTTAAAAATATAACATGGTATCAGAGCCAACCTGAGAAGAAGACATTGTGCAGCTGCAGGAACTAGGGCTTCCTACTTTGTGGATCTCTCTCCATAGATTTTCAGCAAAAGAAGGTTGGAATAACTCTCCTCCCTAGGGTGCATATTTCTGTCAAAGCAGAATCCAATTCTGAGGTTTTTCAGTTTTGGACCCGACACTACTACCGAAAATTAGGGCTTTTCACAGAAGAGAAATTTTTCAATGAGCCCAGGCCTGGATTGATCTCCCCCCTAAAATCGAAGTTAGGGATAAAATTCAAAGCAATTGGTTAGACAAAACTTTGGAAAAGAAAAACACTAATTTTCTCTTGAACCAGCTCTGCAGGATTTTCAGCTCCAAATCCAGATCCGACATCTTCACCTGGTAAGATATAAATCTTTTATATTTCCATTTGAGGTTCTCAATTAAGATGTCTCATCATACCAAGCTTGATCAAAATATTGAGGGAGCTGATAACTTCCAAGCTTGGAAGTATAGGATCTCCCTGGTACTAGAAGAAAATGGGTTGGACTCCTATATCAGTGAGGAGGTTCCAGTTCCAGAAGGAGATGAGGCAAAGGCCTTACATAAGAAGAAGTTGGTTATGGCAAAGAGAATCATTACTGATTCTATCAAGGATCACCTCATCCCATAGGTGTCCTCTCTCAAGACACCTAAAGCTATGTTTGATGTCCTAACCAAACTATTTGAAGGGAAGAACATCAATAGGAAGATGACTCTAAGGAATCAGTTGAAGAATGTAAAGATCCAGAATGCTGAGACCATCCAGTCTTACTTCACAAGGGTCTCCTAGATGAAAGAACAACTAGAAGTTGTAGATGAAGAAGTGGAGAATGCAGAAATTGTGATGACAACACTGAATGACCTCCCTAGGTCATGGGATTCATTCATCCAAGGAATCTATGCCAGAAATAAGTTATTCAAGTTTAGAAAACTATGGGAAGAATGCTCTCAAGAAGAACCTCAGATAGCAGCTCAACAAGAGAAAATGGGAAGTGAATATCAAGCCCTCACGGTTCACTCCAAGAAAGGCAGAAGAAACCGTCATCGCTCCAAAGGTAAGAACTTTTACCATAAAGATAACATTAGAAAGGACCTATCTAGATTGAGATGTTATACATGTGATGAAAGAGGACACTTTGCAAAAGACTGTCCTAGAAACAAGATTAACTCTCATAAGAAGAATGGAAACAAGAGAAGGCATCATGCTCATGTTGTAGAGGATGATGAACCTTCCAAGAAGAAAACCAGATATGAAAGTGAAGATTCTTCCAGTGAAGATGAATATGTTTTGATTTCTGCTCTTACAGGAAACATTACTCATGGAAGAACTGATTAGATTATAGACAGTGGGGCTTCCAAGCATATGACAGGATTCAAGGAATCCTTTATGAAACTATCAGAACATGAATCACCTCACAAGGTGAAGATAGGATATGACTACCAGTATCCAATAAAAGGTAGTGTGGAATCCTCCTATAAACTAGACTCTGGAAAGTCTATGACAATGAAGGAAGTATTTTTTGTGCCATGACTCAAGAAGAACCTGCTCTCCATATCTACATTAGATGCAAAAGGAATGAGGGTTGCATTCATAGATGGTCAAGTCATCATGTGGCCAAAAGGAAAGACCATCGATGATGTAGTAGTGATTGGAGAATAAGAAGGAGGTTTGTACAAATTAAAGGGCCATCTAGAACAAGCATTGGTCCATGACATAGTAGAGCCAAATGAAATTTGGCATAGAAATCTTGCACATGTGCATTACAGAGCACTACCTGTTGTAAGCAAATTTGTTGAAGGTCTTCCAGAAATCCAAGAAAAACATGATGGGGTCTGCAAATGATGTGCGAAAGAAAAGAATTACAAAGAAGACATTCCTAAGCAGTGAAAGCAACGCCAAAGGAATCTTGGAAATCATCCACTCTAATGTATGCGGTCCTATGTCATCAAGCTCACTAAGTGGGTATGCATATTATGTTTCTTTTATTGATGACTTTTCTAGGAAGACATGGGTTTACTTCATGAAGAACAAAGATGAAGTATTCATGAAGTTCAAGGAATTCAAAGCCTTGATTGAGAATCACACTAAAAAGAAGATCAAGACCTTTCAATCAGACAATGGCAGAGAATTCGCTTCAAATGAATTCAAAGAGCAATGCAAAAAATCAGGGATTAAGAGGGAGTTGTCCACTCCTTATAATCCACAATAGAATGCGGTTGTAGAAAGGAAGAATATAAATATCATGGAAGGTGCAAGAGTAATGCTTCATGATCAAGATATTCCTATGCATCTCTGGGCGAAAGTTGCCAGAACAACAGTGTATGTATAGAACTATACTCCATATAGAGTACTTGAGAACAAGAATATCAAAGACGTCTTCTTCGGCAAGAGACTAGAAGTCAGCCATCTCAGAATATTCGGTTGTCCTGTGTATATACACATTCTAAGAGAGAAGAGAACAAAATTAGATCTTTCAGGTAAGAAGGGTATATTTGTGGGATATTCTGAAAACTTGAGGGATTAAAGAATATACTTCCTAGAATTCAAGAATATTGCTATCAATAGGGATGTGACATTTGATGAAGACACAACTTACAACAAATCCAGAAAGAAACCTATTGAAGAATCTAAAGAAGCAAAAGCACCCAGGATTCATGACACAACCATGAATGAAGAAGCTCAAGAAGAAGATCAAGAATTTGAAAAACCACAAAGAACTATAGATCCACCTCAGGAAAAGAATCCTCACAAGAGGAAACCTGATTGGGTGCGAGAAGCTATCCAAGGTGCAGAAATATATGGGGCTCCAGAAGAGAATCACAGAGAAAGAAAGAGGACCAGATCCTACTCTGGGTATGTAGCGTTACTATGTGATCTCATTGATAAAGAACCTTCCAATTATGAAGAAGTGGCAGAACGGAAAGAATGGAAGGATGCTATGATCGAAGAGTATTATTCAAACATGAAGAATGATGTTTGGGATGTTGTAACAAGACAAGAAGGGAAATAAGTTGTAACTTCCAAATGGATCTACAAGATCAAGTATGCTGCAGATGATAGTATAGAGAAATATAAGGCAAGATTTGTTTCTTGTGGTTTCTCCCAGAAAGAAGGTATAGACTATGAAGAAACCTTTTCTCCTATAACTAGATACACTTCCATCAGATCGGTACTTGTTCTGGCTGCAGTGGTGAAATGGAAGATACACCAAATGGATGTCAAGACTGCTTTCTTGAATGGTGTAGTGGAAGAGGAAGTGTACGTGGAGAAACCACTCAATTTTGAGACACATGACAGAGAGTCTCGTGTATGCAGATTAAAGAAATCCATGTATGGTTTGAAACAGGCACCCAGGACTTGGTATGACAAAATTGATAGCTTTCTATCCAGTTTAGGCTTTACTAAGAGTAAAGTAGATTCCAACCTTTACTACAAGGTTGAAGATGGCAACCCAATGATGCTCCTACTATATGTAGATGATCTGTTTGTAACAGGTATGGATGGGTTGATTGCTGATACGAAGAGGAGGCTTTCTACCGAGTTTGAAATGAAGGACTTGGGCATGATGCATTATTTTCTAGGCATGGAGGTGTGGCAGAATGCAGATGAGATTTCCTTGGGACAAGTTAAATATACATTAGAGATCCTGAAGAGGTTTGGGATGATGGACTGCAAGGCTATGGCCACACCTATGTCATCGAACCTGAAGCTATTGAGTGATGCTTCATCAGAGATGGTTGATGCTACAATGTATCATCAGATGATTGGGTCCTTGATGTACCTGACAAACATGAGACTAGATATTTTTTTTGTTGTGAACACCTTGAGCTAGTTCCTGACAGATCCGATACATGTTCACTTGATTGCTGCAAGGCATATTCTGAGGTACCTAAGGGGTACAATTGATTATGGGCTCAAGTACAAGGCAAATCAGAAGATTAACCTAGAGGGTTATGTTGATTCAGATTGGGAAAATGGTGCCATTGATAGGAAGAGCACTTCAGGGTGTTGCTTCAGTATGGGATCATGTGTGATCTCTTGGTTTAGTAGGAAGAAATCCTATGTGGCACTTAGTACAGCTAAATCAGAGTATGTTGCAACTTGTTTAGCTAGTTGTGAAGCAGTATGGATGTGGAAGCTACTATCTGATTTATTTGATCTCTAGTTGGATGCTACTTGTATACATTGTGACAACCATATTTGCGTGAAGTTGTCAGAGAATCCAGTGTTCCATGACAAGTCGAATCATATCGAGATCAAGTATCACTATATTAGGGATATGGTGCAGAGGGGAGCAATAAAGCTCCAGTATATTATGACGAAGGAATAGATAGCTGATGTGTTGATGAAGCCATTGGCTATGGTGAAGTTCGAGTACTTCAAGGAGAAGCTTGGTGTTCTCCAGATCGAGGTTTCCTCCAAGGGAAAAAAATAAGACCCATAGCCATTCTAGCATGGTGAGAGGATTGGTTCCTTCCATGGTCAAATGTAAGGGCTGAGCCATTCTGTCATGGTGAGAGGATTGGTTCCTTCCATGATAGATATGAGTGCTGAGCCATTCTAATATGACTGTAGGATTGGTTCCTACATGATAAGATATAAGGGCTATTGCCATTATTGGAATGGATCTGCTTGGTGAGGTACTAGGAATACTTGGTTTAGGACTGAGGGTTGTTCTGATATGACTGTAAGATGTGTTCTCACATGATCAGATATGAATGAATGGCCATTCTGATGTGATAGAGGGATGTGTTCCCACTTGATCAGATGTAAGGGCTGATCCATTCTGTCATGGCTAAAGGATTAGGTTCCTTCCATGTCAAATGTGAGTGTTGGACATTTTGACTTAGTGCCATATATAAGGGCTACCTCCATTCTTAGAATGGAGCTACCTGGTGAGGTACCAGGAACCCTTAGTCTGGGACTGAGAGCCATTTTGATGTGACTAAGGGATGTGTTCCCACATGATTAGATGTAAGTGCAGAGCCTTTCCACAAATGATAGTAGGTGTGTCCTATAATGCTGGTGGATGTGAGTGCTAGCCTTTCCATAGATGATAGTAGGTGTGTCCTATCATGCTGGTGGATGTGAGTGCTGCACCTTTTCACAGATGGTAGTAGGTGTGTCCTACCATGCTGGTGATTGTAAGTGCTGTGGCTTTCCACAGATGGTAGTAGGTGTGTCCTACCATGCTAGTGGATGTGAGTGATGTGCCTTTCCACATATGATAGTAGTTGTTTCCTATCATGCTGGTGGTTTTAAGTGCTAAGCCTTTTCATAGATGATAGTAGTTGTGTCCTATAATGCTAGTTAATGTGAGTGTTGGGACTTTTTGATGTGATTGTATGATTGGTTCCTACATGATCAGATGTGAGTGTTGGGTGTAACTTTCTAACAAGTAGGTCAGATGTAAGTGCTGGACGGGCCATTCTGACTTGGTGTCAGATATAAGCACTGAAGAAGACCTACATGGAGGCTAGGCCTACAACTAGAATGAAAAAGGGCTGGCTCTGTAGAACTTCCTATGATAAGAAGAATAAAGAGATAGCGCCCGTGATGATCCAGTAATGATCATCCAACAATGATGATCCAGATCGAGTGATGATCTAGATCTAGTGATGATGATCTAGATCGAGTGATGATCCAGATCCAGTGATGATGATCCAAGTTGAGTAATGATCCAAATCCAAAGATAAATATGACTTTAAGACAAATATGACTTGAAGATACATATGATGAGATGATCTAGAGAAGAAGACCGGTGATGAAAATTGTGTCGAGAGAATACCTTCCGAGTTAAGAGGAAATGTTGATGTAATTGTAACTTCAGAATGTATTTACTTGTATTTCTTATCTATTGTAACCCGATGTTTATTCTGATATGTAATTGTGTCATGTCATGCCCCGATGTTCCTATTGAGAGGATCTATATTGTAAACAAGTCATGTCAAGTCATTATGGGTAACCCTCCTATTGTCTAAGGGTTACAATCCTCGCAGTTCCGGGGCACTAGGGTTATTAGACTCTCCTAGAGAGGTCGACCCTAGTAGGGTTTTAGCCATGTCCAGATTAGTATAAATAGAGAGCTGGAATCTCTATTTAGATTACATCTCACTCACACTCAAGTGTATCGCATAGCTAAGGAAGGAGAAGACACTGGGGCTAGATAGAAAGAAGGTTAGTATTGTCGGGAGATCACTTAATGTTTTGGGTTTTACTTTGGTGCTTATTCTATCTCTGAGGAAGTTATGGGTTTTCTCCATTTATGGTTTCCCCGAGGAAAAGCAATGTGTTCATTGTCTTTTGTGTTTGATTGCTGTGCTTGTTGTTCTCTCAGTTAAAGATCCTAATGTTATGCTAAGATTAATGTTAAAAATCTAACAATGCCATATAGTCACATGCTAAATAAAATCACTCTAGGGATAGTTAATCCCTACATGATACTTGTAGCACCTGTTAACCATGAATATCCATACATCACATAGTATATCCTCGAGACTTAATACAATATAAGTCATGTGAACTCAATACACCATAAGTTCTAGACTTGATACAACAAAAGTCGCATACCTTAACATAAGGTCATCATCTTAACCATAAGATCCTAGTACAAGCATATCTCTTGAATATGACTAGATCAAGTTCATACCTTGATACAATACAAGATATTTAACTTAACAAAATAAGTTAGTGAACTTAATACAACATGAGTTTCAGAATTGAAAAAACAAGTATCATGGAGAGGATCTTAATCTAATACAACATAGGTTCTAGACTTGACACAACAAGTCTCATGAAGGATGAACCCCAAAGTTGTACATCTAACAGGGATTAGTATGTCTTGCTAGGCTTGTTTGGCCCAAAAGGTTTAGTAAGATAGATAAGGCTTGTTTTGTCCCCAGGTAGATCCATTTTTGTAGCCAGGATTGTTTGGCCTAAAAGAGTTAGTAAGCCAGACATACGGGAGGTGGATCTATCAGAGCACCCACCGAGATGTTGGGTCAGATGTCCTAAGGGAATGATGATGTGGTACCAACACTCTATGCTAATGACAACACTGCATTTATGATGCTGATGATGGTGATGAGATGTGGTCTCCATACTCTATACTGATGACATGATTATGTGTTGTTGTTGTTGTTGTTGATGTGGTCCCAACACTTTGTTTTGATGATGATGATATTGATGTTGTCTCAACATTCTATGCTGTTGATGGTGTTGTTCCAACATATTTATGCTGATGATGTAGATGATGATCTAGAATTTATTTGTTGATGATGTTGGTTTAGAACTAACATGTTAATGATGTTTTTGTCATTCCAGTATTTACATACGGATGATGTTACATGTGATGTTGTCCCAATATTCACATACTGATATTGTTCATGTTCCAATATTCACATACTGATGATGGTGATCATGTTGATGCTGATGATTATGCCTCATGATGATTCCTTATGATGATGATGATGTTTTGTGATGATGATGTTCAATGATGATGATGTCCCACGATAATGTTGTTCTATGATGATGGTGTTCCATTATGATGATGATGTTATGTGATGATGATATTCCATGATGATGATGTTCCATGATGATGTTGTTCCACAATGATGATGTTCCATGTTGATGATGTTCCACGATAACGATGTTCTGTGATGATAATGTTCCACAATGATGCTGTTCCACAATGATGATGTTCCAGATACTTATGATGTTACAAAACATCCTATGACACATAGATCAACCATTCACTTGTACAGTTGTAGTAGTTGTTGTTTTTATTAATGTAGAATACCTTACTTGTTAAGAGAGAGCGTTGAAATAATGTAACTATGAAATATATTCTAATTGTACTTTATATTATATAATTGTTTTCCCTCCCTTCCAGAGATGGTGTTTCTCTGATTAGAGATGATATTGATGTGTTTTGTAATGTAAATTATTGAGGTAAAACCTTTGTTGTAAGTAAAGTAAATAGTACCCTCAAAATAATTATTAAAATGTTTTCTTTTGTCTTCCAAGTTAGGTCAACCCTATTAGGAAGGTGAAGTCAGGCTTGCTGGATTATTAGAATTTCTAGCCAATGTATATAAATAGGTGAGGCACCCTACTCATTTGGACATACTCACAACACATGAAAGTTTTCTAGAGAGAGAAAGAGGAGTCCATGTGGAGAATAAGAAGTCTATCTTATATTTGTGGTCTTACATTGTACTTGTTGGATTCTATATCGNGATGGGTTTCCTTTCCCATAGGGGATTCCCAGGATAAATATTTGTGTCTTCTTTGTCTTGTTGTGCTTTTTATTCTTTAATTTATCTTCTTATTGGTCATAAAAAATTTAAAAATATAACATGAAACACATCTAAAATATCATACTTGGAACAACCCATAGGGTCGCCATTTTATAGTCTCCATAAGACTAACGAACTCCCTTAAATTGAGGAAAATTTGGTCCATAAATAGGGGTCACTAGTCCTAACTATGTACATAAAATATGCAATGTCCCAAATTCTATTTAGTCATTGTAATCGACCACCATGTCCTCACTAACCATTGAGTTGAGTCTTTGACTCTCTTAATCAGACATTTAATCATCAACTTAATCAATCCACCTATCGACTACTATGTTAATCAACTATCATATATAAACTAATTATTTACAGAAGATCCACAGGCGTGATGAATCATTAAGAACATAGGTTCTAACATCCTTTCTATACATCTATGTCAATATTGAATAACTCTTCATATTTTCATAACAACAAATACATCTTCTAAAAAAATATATTGGGATATTCTACCACATTAAGAGATATAGATGAAGTAGGTGTATTTTGGAGCACATTGCTTGGAATGGATTCACTGTCCATTCATTTTCATAATGATGAAATTATTACTCATCTAAATTAGATTTGACTACACTAGGTATCTTATGGTCACATCAAATGCACCTTCAAACAGTTCATTAATTTAGAATAAAGGAACTGCAAAATTGATTTTCTTTTTTTCCTCGTGTTTATCAATAATCTATTGCAACTAATGCAATATATTATGTTGCTCATTATCACATGTTTTTGTACATGTATTAAACTACTAATGAATTATCTTATACAATTTGGAAGCAATATGTATTTACTCACCCCTTCTTTTTACACTTTTAATTATTTTCCATATTTACTTATAATTTGTTTTTTCTATTTTAATATAATGTGAAAAAATCACATGTCCCAAGTAGGAATGAAATTATGAGCTTTGAATCTTGAAATGTTATCCTCTAATCAATTAAAAACTAAATGATAATTGAAAATATGGAAGCCTAAGGAAAAATACTAGCAATTGCAAATATCAAGTTGTGCGATAAGCTTTAAGGCATATAGTTTCATTCCTTGATACAAGGAAAGATGGGTGGCTAAAGGATTTGCACAAAAAAATTGTTCAAATTGAATAACTATTATTAATATCATTGTATTATTGTTAACTATCGAAGTTACTCATTTTAACTTGGCTAATAAACATAACAAACATACATAAAAAAAATGAAAGATCCAAATATTCCTTAATGTGTGTGGAATTTACCTTTACTTAATATTTCTTAGGATATACCAAGAATGAGGGTGAATTATTTATAAATTGGGGTCCAGGTAAGAAGAAAGAGGTAACAATATAATCAAAGAGGCATGACATGACTCAATTACATTATAGAAACATCCCGGAATAAACATTAGGGTACAAGACACAAGATACATAGGTGAATACATTTCGAAGTTACAATTACATCAACAGAAAAAACTTGTTTTCTTTTTATTTTTTAACAGTCATTAACTTTTTGTTTTTTTGAAATTTGATTGTTGTGCATTTTCATCGTAACCACAAAGCTCATTGATCTATAAATACATGTTCTTAAGTCATATTTTCACAATCATTTCCTAGAGTTGCAACAACATTTCTATTGGTTTTTTGTTCTGCAATTTCAAGAGTCCAGTACTGGTTTGACACATCAAATTTTTTATCTCCTTCGTTTTCTAGGTTAGTTTAACTGAAATGCACTAGTATTTTTTTTGGTTCGCTCTTTATGTTCTAACTAGGGCTTCAATGCAATGGAGAAAATGTTTATATAGTTTGGGATTTTGTGTCAAAATGTAATTTTATAAATTGTCATTTGTGCTAGAATGTAAATTTTTATATTTTCATTTCTTTTAAAATGTAATTTTTTAAATGGTAGTTTGTGTTAAAATGTTAATATCATGACCATCATAGTAGACTTCAAGTACACAATCTAATTAGATTTAACTATCCCCCCCATAGATAACCAATGAGACCAAAATGGTGTATCCTTTCAAACTTTGAGGGTCTACATATATATTCATAATCACATTTGACAATATCATGTCAATTTGTTGAAACCTTTTAATCTCTAGTATAACGAACATGAACAATATTAGCAACCCCTTAATTTCTTCTACATTAGATCCATTGGAACCATAATGTAGACTTTCTTGCAATTAATAATTATAAACCAACACTGGGAACCAATTAGCCACTCATTATCCTATGGGTATTACCACTTGTCAAAATGGTGTAACAACTCCTTTCAAAAATACACTTACAACCCAACATACTAACCTGCTTGGACATTTACATAGCAATTCATTACATTATAAGGAAACACCATCTCTATTAATATACCAACACATACATTAAAGTAATATGTGAACTCCTAATTTGTGACATCATTAACACAAACCCTTAGCCCATTTTTTAAGGCAATATATAAATTCATGTTATGTAGAGTGATTAGCCATTACCCACCATACGCCAATACCTATTGGAACAACATGTAGTAATCCAAGGGAATTGCTTAGGTAATCGTCTACACATGATTAGGTAATCTTGTAATCACCTCCTTTAATTTTTAGTCTCCGTTAATATATATATACTCTATTCAATTTAGTATGTTATATATTGAGTAATGAGTTTTTTTTGTTCTTATAGGTTATCAGAATGTCAAATAAATATACCTAGGAAGAAAACAATAGGAGGTATGCTGAGATTAAGGTAGCATTGGAGGGAAAGGGTGATGTAAAGTGTTATTTCCCTTGCAATGGTTGCATAGGTTTGCAAACTAGAAGAATTTTAAGAACAACAGCTGAAAAACATTGTAACGAGAAGGGGAATGTTAAAGGGGGGTATGAATATCATCCCTTGGCAAAACGTTATTCATTACATAATGTACTTCTATTAATAGTACTGATAATGTATTCACAATTTTTTTTTATCATTTTAAATATATCTGTTGTATATTATATGCTAATGTTATTGTATTGTTTGTAAATATAAAGACAATACCCCCAAGATGTCGACTGATAGAGAGCTATTTTCCACATAATAGTAGAAATACTACTTTACAAGACGACGAGCATGGAGGTCATGCTATTGAGTACCAATTTCTTAATGATCCTATGGACGAAGATGAAGTTATTGATACTAATGGTGAAGATGAGATAAATATATTTCTCCAAGACACATTGTCTCCATTAGATGAGGACAACCTCCATGATATTCATGATATTCCTCTTATTGAGAAGTCCCAAGAACCTCTTTATGAAGGATCAACAACCAATATTATATCTCATATATTGTTGTTGGTGAACTTGAAGGTTTTGAATGGTTTATCAAAAAATTGTTTCACACGGCTTCTAAGGTATGTAAAGTTGACTATTTTCCTCTATTGTTAGTCTTAATTAATTCATAAAATAGGGATATGAAATATTTATGACGTATATTGTTTACATTTTACTTTTTTTCAATGTTGCAAATTATTGGGTGAATCTCTATTACCACCATCAAATAATTTACCATGCACAAGTCGAGAGGTATTCTTGATTATGAAAGAAATTGGAGTACAGTATCAATCTATTGATGCATGTCCTAATGATCATATTATATATTATGGACAGTATGCATCAGAAAACAAATTCCCACAATGTGAAATTAGTGTATATTGAACCAATCAAGTAACAAAATAGGTCCCTCGCAAATTTCTTCATTATATTCCCATAATTTCACGTTTCCAATGACTATTTAGGTGCCAAAGTATAGCATAGTTTATGGATTACCATGTGAAGAACAGAACTAAAGAAGGTGTTCTTCAAATGTGTGTAGATGGTTCTGCATTGAAGAACATCAAAGAAAAATGACCAATTTTTAAAGATGAACCTTGTAATGTTATACTTTCAATGGTTGATGGTTTCAATCCATTTGGTGAGCTTCATTCTACTTACTCGGAGTGGTCTGTTTTGGTCATAAACAATAACCCACCTCCTTAGATGATGATTAAGAGAGAGAACACAATGTTGTAAATGATTATTCCAGATATTTTTTTGAAAGTAATTATATTATTTCATAAAGTTATTTGTTTAATTTCTGCATGAGAACACCTTTTATATATTTGGACAGATAACTAAATAGTAATATTTTATGTTTATTGATCAATTTGGTAAGTACCAAGTTAAAGATATGAATGTATATATTGAGCCTCTTATCGATGAGCTATTTGTTGGTCACTCTATATGCCAGTTAATTAAAACCATCATGTAGAATGCTCAATATAAATTGTCAACCCAGGGAAGTCTTTTTATTTCCAAGGTAACTCACATTGTCTGTGCTTAAACACTAAGTAGTTGATGACTGAATAAAATATCCTACTTATCTATTTTGTGAAACTCCTCCCATAATCAAAATGATCTTAAGCTACCTATCTAAGAATTTAGAATTGCAAACACTTCCTACAACTTTAATCCAGCAATGAATGATTCCTGAAATAAATATCTAGAATTACTTTTGCAGAAAGCTAAATCCTAGTTTACCAAACTTTATGCAAATCCATTGTGACTAGCCAATCCAGCCTTAATCTAGGAATAAGAAATAACGGGAATTGAATCAATAGCTCTATACTATAGTCTACCTAAATTACCAAACTTGAGCAAGACAATTAATTGAAAGAAACTAAGGGAGAGCTTGACTGTTACAACTATCACACACATGAATAAAAGAAACTAACCTACACAGTCGACTATCACACCACACTGCTCTAGCTTAAAGGAAATGCAAGTATTGAGTATTCAAGGAAACACAATGATTAAACCTGACTGTTGCAGGTATTGAAACAAATGCATACAATGTAACATCCACACCAAACAAATAATTAATCAAACATATAATTAACTTGTGAGCTCTGTCTGAAGGTTGTCCCAGCCTTCAAACAGAGACGCCAGAACTAACACAAGTTAAAACACAGAGATTTGAAGAATCCTGCTCCTTGTATTAAATGGTGAAATGAAGGTATAGTATCTATTATAGCTTACAGAATAAAATATGATATTGTCCAACCCTTGGATCTGAATATTTCCTCTTAATTATACATCAACAATCGTAAACCTCACCCACTAATATCGGGCATCCATGAATATGTATGATCTTCAGGCTACCTTGTTACATGCACTGTTAGAGCTATGGAAGGAATTAAATAGAGTGACGGAATATAGGAAATTATGTTTCTCAAGGCAGTAAATGATAACAGAACCAATTCAAGATAGGAACTGATGATTGTAGCCAACTTCAAGCAGTGGCACGCTGTTGTAGCTAAGTTTGCTGCAGCTGTGTCTGTCACAGCCTGCATGGAATGATGACCCTTGGTTGGATCTGCATGTAGATATGGGACTGGAAATTCACAGCTGATAGTGAACACTCATATCCTCTTTGGACCACTCAGGATGCTACACCTGTACTCTCTCACAGCTTGCCCTATATTTGTGAAATCATAAGCATTAATAAGATGAAACAATAAATAGTCATACTTGTGAAGATTCAGGGCTCAAGTGAGGAAATAATGTCTATTTGGTGTGCAAAATGGAATAAGACAAGACAAATAGGGTATAAGGGATGTGGTTAAAAAAGAACATTTTGGGACCCAACATCTCCCCCCAACTGGTGTCTTGCATGACCTCGTGAAACAACCTCCACTAGTCTGAATCAGAGTCTCGAACTGTGCCTCGTTCATGGAGGGATGGAAAGTTGAAGGAGGATTTAGGTGATTCCCTCCCATCTAGATATCGATTATGGGCAGCCCAATATTTCCAACACTACCTTTCTTCTTCTTTTGTTAATGAAAAATATTCCCTGTATGGTTTTCCTGGCTACCAAATAAGTGGGAATTTGAATTTAAGTCCCAACAATTTAGCTCCACATTTACTCATACATCGACATACCCTTCAACCCTAGGGAGATCCTATTTAAAATTCTTAAAGCAATAAGGGTCCCTTTTCTTAATTAATAAAGGGGAAGCCTACCACCTATGCTTACTACCCTCCAAAGCCAAATGTTGTTGCCTAGAAATTTGGCTAACACAAGTGGATATGACTTGCTCTTGAAACTTGACCAATTGTTGAGTATGGATGGGAGATTTAAGCCTATGTTCTTGATGATTATGAACAAGGCGAGGGGATTGAGGTGCACACAAAATCCAGAGATTAGACTGAGCCTCATTCTAAGAAATTATCTAAAATTAATCCTCCCATTGCACATGGTTGGTGACAAAAGAAGCAAAAGACCTCAGAAAGACATCACCTAGCCAAGGAGCAAGATTTGAATATTGGTCCAAGTGGAAAACTATTTCATGTAAATAAAGCTCACATAAAAGATTCTGCTCGATGAAGATACTTTTCATAAAAGTTTCCAAAAACTGGTCTGAAGATGCTACTTCGTAAGGTATCCCTTATTTTAGTGCCTTCATCTTAAACCAAGTGAACTGTTCATATAAACATACATGATAAGAGGGATATGGAGATCTAGAGCTCATCAATTCTCGGGAGAGAATGTATAGTTGGTATTTCTCCTTTTGCATGGACTTCAACTTCTTCAACTCCTTCAATTCTTTCTGTACTTCTTCCCAACGAATCTTCTGGAATATTATATCTTATGCCCATCTTTCCCTCAATTCACTGATAGTCTTCCTATGTTGAACAATGGGAATCATTCCTTGCTGATATCTATCCACCTCACTTTTCCATTTCTTTACCTTTATTTTCAACAGTGAGAGTTCTTCTATTAGACCTTGAATCCTTTCTTCTCCCGCATCCTTCTCCTCATCAGAATCTAAATTGACAAATTCTTGGGAAGATTGCATGCATACCTTATTGACTAATATTTCATCCTGATTGTTCTGGATCGGAAGGGAAACAAATTCCTCTTCTACCAGTGGTCCAACAACTTCTGCCTGCCAATGTACTTCTACAATCAATCCTAAAGAAGTTGGTTCTTATGTAACAAAACCTTCTTCCTGAAACCCCTTTTTGTCAAATCCAATAGCTAATAGTGAAGTTGTTGGTTCTTGTGTGGCAACATCTTCCTATGTTCCAATATTAGCATATTCTTGAGTCTTGGCTAGAACTTCTTGATTATTGGTTGTGGCTTCAACAGGGAGTTGCAGAGATGTTGGTTCTTGTGTAACAACTTCTTGCTCTTCTAGATCCTTTGGAAACTTGGGTTGATATTCAGTTACTTCCATATCCCAAGAGAGATGAGGCTGGTCCTCGAGCATTTCAGTGTCCCCAGATAGATGAGATTGGTCCCCAAATGCTACAGTGTCCCCAGATAGATGAGACTAGTCGTTGAATGCTTTAGTGTCCCCTGATGGCTGGGACTGGATCTGTTCATATTATCCTAATTCCACATCAGGGATTATGTCCACCTCAAGTTCAGTTGCCCTTAGCCGAATGGGAGTCTCAGCAAGGTTTTCTGAGGATGTTGGTTCTTATGTGACAACATCTTGATCAAATTCAAAATTTTCCCATTGCTAAAGTTCTCCTTGCACTAGTTCTGTGTCTTGATATTGTTCTGGGGTCATAGTGAAAACTCCTAGGTTCAGGTTAGGGATTGTCTCAACCTTAGCTCACTCACTTCCAATTGAGTAGAAGCTTCAACAAAAATTTCTAGGGTTGTTGGTTCTTGTGTAACAACACCATGTGGCTGCACCTATAATTGATCACATTCCCTTACCTCTACATCGAGGATCCTTTCCACTTCTGGTTCTTTTTTATCACTCAATTTTCCCATAGATGTTCTCTTCTCTTATCCAAATGCCTGTGTGGGTTTTTGTGCCACAAATGCATGCACTGTGACTTTGTATCCTGATTGACTAAATATTTCTCCACACTCAGGGAAAACTACTTTTTCCAATTCATCACCTTCCTCAGCCGAAGGTAATCCTTCTATCCGATCTGCAGCTTCCACCAGTGTGTTCAATCTCATTTCCACATATTTCTTACATGTTTCCTTCCATCTTTCCACTTCCATCTGAAGCACTTGCACCTTTTCCTTCAACAGACCATTTTCAAATAGAATTCCCTCAATTTGAGGTTCCTCTGCAATAGGTTCTTGTAAGTCAGCATTTTCCTTAGGTATCAAGATGGGAAATTGAATGTTTGCTTCGATGTTTGCCCATTTTTCCCATGCTACTTCTACTGCTGTGACTGATCTAGTTCTCCTTCTTCTAATTGGCCTTGATGCATGTACCTCCTCCTTTGATCTTCTTCTCTTCCTTTGTGGTAGAGGGGATTCCAATTCTACAGCTGATGTAGAAGGAATGTTTCTTATTTCAGCATCTTCTCTAGTCTCTACCATCTCTGTTTCCTCCTCAATAATAGTTCCCATCCATTCTAGAGAAGATGCAATGGTGAAAACCTCTACATTTTATTATGTCATCATAGCTCCTACAACTTCTGCTTCAATTGTTGCAACATCCAATGTTGCTCCAGCTTCATCTTCTATTGATGGAACTCCCAAATCCTCTATCCCTTCTACAGGGTTGGTTGTTGTTGCATCCTCACTTGATTCTTCTTCTTGGTTATCAGATTATGTCTCATCCTCTTCTTCCTGATTATCTAATTTTGCCTCATCTTCCCCCAAAATTGAATTGGAGGGACTTTGGTCCTCCCGCTCTTCTGCCATTCCCCCCAACTGGGATGGTGCCTCCTCTTCTTCCTATGTTTGAACACCCCTCAAGAGTGGATGTGCTTCAACTTCATGCTCTATTGGAACACCAGAAAAAAGTACAGGTCCCTGGTTTATTTGAGGTTGGCCATTAATTTGCTTCTAGGTTTGGTTTCTTTGAGCTAAGGCCCTTAAGATGAGCAATTTGATCAGGATGTGATGGGTGAGGGATGAGTATGGGTGTTTGGCTGATTTCACATATCCCGCCATATGATGCAAGTCTTTAAATAGATAAAAGGGCATATTGAGTAAATCCCTATGACATAAATGAGACAGTAAAGGGAATTCAAAGAAATACATAGTTTGATATTTGCCTTCACACGCAACGTACTTATTCAAGAAGATCGCTACTTGATTCCAGGGGTGAGGCAGTGACTGTAATGCTATCCCCCTCTTCTCTTGGCAAACCTATTCATTGGCTAGCAGAAACTCATGCATCACAACAACATTTCGTATTAGTCTTCCTAAACAGGATCTTCCATTTTGAGTAAGGCCCATGAACTCTCCTACAACCTCCTCAGTAAATTCTATATGTAAACCCCTGACCTCTGAATGGGTTTCTGTGAGATTCAGAGTGAACTGTAGAATTGTTTCTTGGTAAAAACCACTTAATTGTTGGAAAAACTCAGTCTAGATAGGAGCTACAAAGATGGCAAAAAACTCATCATTTTTTCACAATTCCTGCATGTTTGTAGGTTCGTATCGAGATGGGATACCCATGGTTCCCTTCCTTTTGAATGCTGGTATCAGTTCAACAATTTATAGGTCCAGTAATGGAGGTTACAACATAGGGTCAAGCACGAACAGTTGATGTTGGGGTTGTGAAAATTAGGAAAGTTAAGATAGTTGTAATTAGGGAATCATTGGTAAGATTTGGCCCCAAATTAGGAAAAAGGTGACGACCGTAAGATAAGCTCGAGTACCCATAAGATCATGTGGATGGATAGTTAATGAAGCGTGGATATAATGACAAGTATAAAAAGGAGAGCATCATTAATTTTGTCAAATCTACTTAATTCTTAGTCATGTAAATAATCAAAACTGTACCTTAGCAATTATGCAATGATCTGTGACTTCTCAAGATAATATAGCTTGTCAAATGATGCCATCACTTTTAAACAAAATTTTGTGCATGCTGCGATGATGTTCCTTCCGATGAACCAAAAACTATCTTTTCAACATTGACAGAAACATAATTGAAGTCATGAGGTGAGTCAGAATCAAAAAAATCATGGGCGATAGAAATCTCGAAAAAATCAGGAGGAGTCATAGCCATTTTATGGATAAATATGGAGGATTCGTAGTCGCGAAAGATAGGAAATTTGCTAGAATTTGGTGGAGTCTCATCCGCAAAAAATAGGAAAATTCTGCTAAAATTAGTGGAGTCGTAGCCATGAAAAATAGGAAAGTTATGCTAGAATTGGCAGAGTCACAGCTGCATAGAATGGGATAATAGGAAATTTTTATGGAGTCGTAGGTGTGCAAAACTAGAAAATAGGAATATTTTTATGGAGTTGCAGCTGCTCAGACCGAAAAAATAGGTAGATTTTTACGGAGTCGCAGTTACGCGGAACGGGAAAAATAAGTAGATTTTACAGAGTTGCAGCTATGTGGAACAACAAAATAGGAAGATTTTTAAGGAGTCACAGCTACACAGAATGAGAAAAATAGGCAAGTTTTATGGAGTCACAGATGCACAGAATAGGAAAAATAGGCAATCTTTACGAACTCGCAGCTGCGCAAAACTATTTGTCATCCAAATTCTATTCTTCTTCATGGAGCTTTTCCCAGAGTAGGAAATTAGAATTGGGGTTCACAGTTGTCAGGCACAGTCACGACCAGTGCTCCTTAAGTCAATTCCTGCACAAAGTCTTATTCAAAAAAAAAACAATCAAGCATAAAGGAAAACAAAGTAAGAAGAAATAAAAACAACAAACATCAATTTATTTATGTACAAAAATTTATGTCATGTGGAAATCACACTAACTTTATAAAGATTGACAGGGGCGGAGAAACATTCCTGCCCCTACACTAATTGGTATCCCAGATCAGCTGCAACCTGTGAAATAAACACGTCCCTTGAGATTGGTTTGTGGTACATTCGTAGCCTGTGACCATTAGCAAATAATGGTGTATGCTTTTCGTAGATGGTGACCAGGAAGACTATACCATTATCAAACACTTTTTTCTATCTGATATGGACCCAACCATCTTGTGCGCAGCTTACCTTTGAAGTCCCTTTTTAACCTTGAATCATAAAATAATTCCTAGTCTCCTTCACATAAGAGTTTCTTCTTAATGAACTGATCATGCCATTTGGATCGCTACTGTTGAATCAATGTTGTTTGATCCACTGCAACTATACATTTTTCATCAAGTTCATTTAATTGATTCAGTCTACTCCTCTATGCCTTTGTTACATCCAAGTTTACATCCATGGCCATCCTCAAAGTCTTGATTTTGAATTCGATAGGGAAGACAACACTCTTACCATACACCAAGTTGTAGGGGGAGAACCCTGTAGTATTGTACCAAGTAGTGCGATATGCCCAGAGTGCTTCTAGAATCCTATCAGCCCGCGAGGGCTTCTGACTGATTTAGTAAGGATAGCTTCGATAAATTTATTGGTACTTTCCACCTGGCCATTGGCCCGGGGATGGTAAGGTGAAATTATCCTATGCTGAATATGGTACTTATGTAGTGTTAGTGCTAGAAATTGTTGTCAGACTAATAAAGAACAAGCCAACACAATATCAATAAATCAAATTAAGAAAAACAGGTTTTTAGGGTTTTGGTTGTACAGTTTGATTGCAGGAGGGTAAAATCTCGTTAGGCTAAGACAAACACTGAATCATGTAATAATGAAGGACTAAGATGCATAATATATGAAACATAAACCATAAACAATAAGCACAACACTGAATTTCATCCACAGTTAACAAGCATTTCATGAATAATAACCTCAAACAAGAAATGAATATATCAACTAAGTGATTACACAAACCAAAAATAAAGCCAACAAATAGAGTAAAATGGGCTTATAGTTTTCATATATGTCATAATCAGCTATCAAAAATACATAAGAGTTTATGAACTTAGCTTTTTATACAATAGCTTGAATGCCTCCCCTTATACAAAATTTCTATCCCCGAGTCTTTCTTCAGTCTTACTTTTATCTTAGTTACTCAAAAACAGTTACATAACTGAAAAAACTATTTTTTAGGTCATACTACCGAACTACTCAATAAAAATAGAGTCATACATATTAAACTAACTTTTTCAAAGAATAACTAATAACCACTATTTTTTAAAGAATTTTACAAATCCTTAACAACCTCTGCCAAAAGAGCTATCCCTTCCAAAGCTTGAGTCTTCTTTCTTGTTTTCTGTTGATCAGCTTCTAGGTCTTCGACTCTTTTTGAAAGGTCTTGATTTTGCCATGTTAGGTCTTGAATAGTTTGCTTCAATTCTGCATACAGAATTTGGGTCTGTCTTTTCCTTTTCAAAGATTCCTTAGACACTGCAATTAACTCTTGATAATGGCTATTGACCTCCTCTAAATCCTCTCTTAATCTTCTGTTAGCAGCTTCTAACCCCTCATTTGTTTCATGCAGGTATTCTATCTTATATTTGTATTGTTTAATACTTCTCTGCAAATTTTCATTCTCTTAATCAATGCACTTTCCTTCTGAAACTGGATACATTTCTTCTGGCATCCAAGGGATCTTAAATTTCTTAAATATCTCTTCATCCTCTTCTTGCTACTCTATCATAGCCACATGAGCCCCTAGAGATTCATTAACTTCAAAACTGCATTGGGATGATGGTTCTGCAACCTTTTCTTTTTCTACCCAAAAACTTGTTATGACTAAATGTTGTTCCATTGAATCATCATGATGATGGTCAAAAACTACTTTCTTTTGAACTTCCGTTAACATTTCTGAAATTTTGGTTTCAGTGAAAGATAACTTATCCTCTGAAATAACCTATTTCTTACCCTTCATCTCTTTTACATTTGAATCTTCATTCTCTTCTAACTCTTCTTGGGATGAAGAGTCTTCTATCACAGTAATTTTCTCCTAAGCTAACATAGGTTTTAGCAATATTTTCATATTCAATCTTAGTTTATTCTTGGGTCTAGTCTTAGGGCCTCCAAACTGCTCTAATATCCCCTAGCATGCTCAAATTTTCTCCTTGATGTCTAATAGAGGCTAGCTGAACTACCTTTATTTTAATTCCTCATGACATTATCCCTTCTTCAAACTATTTCTGTAAATCTTGTTCAGTGTCAACCCTAGCTTCATCAAACAATTGATTTTCCTTATCTTCTGACTGTACTGCCATAGGGATTTGTTTCTGTTCTATCAAACTTTCATTTACTTCCTGGTTTACTTCTTCATGAAGGCTATCTTCTACATGCTCCAAATCCTTAGTTTCTCCCTTTGATATTTAATCTTTCTCAATATTAGTCTGATGTTCATCTTCAACATTTTCATCCTTTTGGGTCACAGACTTTCTTGGTACACTATCTTCTTCTATCTCAACTATGACCTCTTTCTTCAATTTTTTGACTAAATTACGTCCCATTAGAGGAAATTTGGGGTCTAAAATGGGCCTTATAAGAAAACACGCCAACAATAAATTTTGTGAGTTGGAGTTCAAGAACCAATAGAATTTCAATAAAATGAGTCAACCATAATGGTTGAATTGACAAATTTGTCATAAAAGAAAACTACTTTTTTTGTTCGTATTTTCGACATATCTCCCTGTGTTTTTACTCAAATTTTAGGTAGGAAAGCTCATTGGATGTGGAATTTAATTCCGCATCCAATGAGTACCCACATTGCATACTTTTGACAGATTCTGCTACCCCAAAAACAAGAAATGACTGAAAAAACATGATGATGATGTCATCATCACGTTTTTTTAGGAATTTATTTTTTTGGGGTAGCAGGGTCCATCAAAAGTATGCAGTGTGGGTATTCATTGGATGTGGAATTAAATTCTACATCCAACAAGATCTCCTAATCAGAATTTGAGTAAAAAAACAAGGAGATATGTCAAAAATACAAACAAAAAAAGTGGTTTTTTTAATTCTTCCTCCAAAATTAATAACTATTATTTTATTATTTTAACTACTATTTTATCATTTTCCTTAGGAGGCCCATTTTAGACTTCAAATTTCCTCTAATGTTTATTCAGCTCCCTTTTCTGGGCTTAGTCTTCTTTCTCACATTGAAACCCAAACCAGAATAGAAAGTAATACCATGTTTTTTCCTTCTTTTGGAGCACAGTATTTATGATTAGATTTATTAGACCATGATGGAGTATAGATTATTTAGTATGGTCTTGATGCTCGTTTACCCTGTCGGACATCTTTTGCATACTTTTAAGGAAAAAGAAAGGAAGGTTCATCTTTGCTTCATGATTAAGATGTTGTAAAAACCTGAAATGATACTTAAATAAAAATGCATATCTTCCTTCAAAAGTTACATAACTTTGATAATTTTTATTGGTTCTTTCCACTTTGGTTTGAACTTTTGGATATGTACTCCTTTACCCCAGTCTGCAACAACATTTGGAAGCAAGTAATTCTGTGAATCAAAGGTAAAAGGTACCTTTTTGAACCAATATTCACCTTCATCAGGGATCCCTGTAGCCTCTGCTATTAGTTCTCTATTCAGCTCGATATTTAGGGTGTCAAAGGTAACAATATCTTTATCTAATTCCTTAGAAAATTTATATGAAACCTCTGGGTGATGTCCCTCAATTTTCTCAAAATAGTTTAACCATCTTGCTTCTAAAAATAACCTTGCATAGTCAAGGAAAGCTTGAACCCAAGACATTTGAGGGTTTAGCTCTGTTTGTTTTCCCACTCCTCTTCATTTTGGATAATTGAACTTTAAAAATTGCTTTCGTTAGTAAAGAACTTAACTCTATTCAAATCTTGGCAATTTTAAACAATCAATCATATGTTGAGAAAACTAAACCCTTGAGATGAATTTTATGTATCGAACTGATAAGTCTTTTAACTCTATTGACAGAGAAAATTCAACATTGAGCAAAAATTAAGTTTATATACTAGCATCCTTAGTTATTCTCCATAACTAAGATTCTATCAATGTGAACCTGAATACATGGAATATGATAGTAATTCGCTTCATAAATGTCTGAATAATGGAATCAGTTGCTAGAAATATGCTTTCCTATCTTCCCAGGTGTCCAATTTCATTCTTAAGTCTTTATTTGACCGCCACGACAATGCTAAACAGTTACCCTACAAAGACCTAAATTGTTGACCTTCTTCAATCTTCGATCACAAACTGCCAAAACTTTTCCATGACTTCTATGGTCTTCATGTGTTTCAGGAGATGCATAGCTAATGGGGAATTTTCCTCATTGTGCATAATTATTAAAGTTCCACTACTCTATATCTCATAACTTCCAAACCACCGCAACTCACCCAAATGATTCCTTTCTTGAACTCATAACACTTGTCACAATGATTACTCTGGCCGAAAACATGTATCAAACTCATTGACAAGTTTGAAAGACCTCTCCTATGCACGAATTTCGAAAATTTTGAGCCAAAATCATGATTTTTTAGATAGCACGATTTTCTTGTAGCACACGTGTTTAACTTTTTTGAGCTTGTGCTACAAGAATACTTGTTTTAATAATTTTCAAAATAAAACTCACAACAAAGGGTTAAAATTTGGTTAAATGGCTTTAAATAAAACCTTATGATATTTTTTAGAACCTTTAAGTCATATAAACTTCCTACAAGCCCCTAGAGGCCATAAATTTCTCTAAGTACAACCAAAATTCGAAAACCCTATGAAGTCAACTATAAATATAAGCATAAAATTAAAGAAAAATTTAAAGGAACCTCAGTCCAAACTTAAAAGATCAAAGAAAGACCATGTTTTAGAAGAAGCACATACTTTAAAATGAGAAACAAAAGCAGGCTATAACATCTGGCTCCTGCTATGGGATGAATTCCTCCCTATGAGGCTTCAAGAACCTGTAGATCAGTGCCTTCTGTGCTGTAACTGGAACTACCTGCTACTTTGCAAAATTTCCATTGGGCCATGGAGTCTTTATTCTAAACTTCACACTGGTATATACAATGAAAAACCAATATCTTTCCTCAAAAGATGTAAAAATGTTTGAGGAAACATTCATTAACTAGATTAGACAAGTCCTCACCATCCAAGGTCCGTAACACAAAAGTATTATTCTCTAGAATCTTTGATACTATGAAAGGACCAAACCATAGATTATTAAATTTTCCATGCTTTCCTTTCTGCTCCTTTCTATAATCCCATCTCAAAACCATATCTCCATTTGAAAAGGTGTTCTTCTTGAGCTTTCTATCAAACCTTTCTTTGATCTTTGTCCTGTACAACTGATCTTTTTCTTCTACTATTTCACGCTTCTGCTATAATTCTATCAGTGCATAAATTCTTCTTTGAATATCACTGGGTTCTTCTTGACTATCTTGAAGAAACTTCATCACTGGAATACCAAGTTGAATAGGAAACACTACATCAATACCATATACCAATTGGAAAGGAGAAGTTCCAATTGCCTTTTTAATTGTTATCATGTCTTCCCACCATGCATATCTTAACATTGAGTCCCATGATAGTTTATTATGCTTCAATAACTTCTTGATACTCTAAATAATACTCTTATTGGTTGACTCGACTAACCCATTTCCCCGAGGATAATAAGGTGTTGAGTGTTTCAAAACAATCCCATTCTTCTCAGAAAATTTCACCATAGATTTGGAATTAAAAGATTGAGCATTATCAGTCAATAACTTCTTGGTACATTCAAATCCGCTAAGAAATTTTTCCTGAATAAAATCTATGATTACCTTGTTTGTTGCATTTCTTGTGGGGATAGCTTCTACCCATTTAGTGAAGAAATTTGTAGCTGTCAAAATCCATTTATGCTGCCCTGAAGAAGAAGGATTTATCTCCCCTATGAAGTCCAAACCCCACTGCTGAAAAGGAACATTTACTGCAATAGACTTTAATGGTAAAGACACCAACTTTTCCTTGCAAGCAAACTTTTGACATGGGATACATGCTCTTATGTGATGATATACATCAGAGAACAAAGAAGGCCAATAGCATCCAAATCTCAATATTTTATAAGTTGTTTCCTTCCAATCCTTATGTCCCCCACAAGCACCTTCATGTGATTTAGAGATTACCTCTTCAATTTCTGGCTTATCCAAACATCTAAGAAAAATCCCCCCTAGATCTTTCCAAAACAATTGTTGTTCTATTAAACAATATTTAGTAGTTTTCAACTTCAATGACCTAGCATCTTTCTTATTTAGATGTTCTGGACATTTTAAATACAAAAGAAAGTGTACAATGTCTGCATACCATGTGGATTCTGCATAGTGGTCCATAATTCTTTCCTTCTCTTGCTCAGCTTGGAATTGTTCTTGTACGACATGTTCTACCATGAGATGAAGACCTAAAGCTTGAAAATTTAAATCAGCTAACAATTTAGCTAAACCCTGTCCCTTCACTAGCTTTGTAGGCTTAATGTCCACATCATATTCCATTATCTTTACAATCTATTTCCCCCTTTTTCCTTCACTATCAGGTTGAGTCAATACATCCTTAATGGCAACATTAGGAACATAAGAAATGACTTTAGAATGTAGAACATAAACTCTAAAAAACTTTAATTATTTTACCAATGAGTAAGCTTGCTTCTCCAAACTGTTGTACTTCAATTCTAAGTCTCTGAGGGTATTGCTAAAAAAGGCAATTGGATGTTCAAGTCCATCATTATTCTTCTATAATAAAACAATAGCTAAAGCATCCTCTGATGCAAAAGAAAAAGTCAAAAATTCCTTTGAAAAATTAGGACTTACTAGCACTGGTGCTTCCGTAAGAGCCATCTTAATATTTTAAAATGAATTCTTAGCTTCTATAGTCCACTTAACTTTCTGATCTTTCTTCAACATAGCTGTAATTTGTTTAATGGTTTCAGCAAAATTTGGTATGAACCAACACAAAAAAATTACTTTCCCAATAAAAGATTGCACGTCCTTTTTACTCCTTGGTAAACTAATTTTCAAAATAGATTTTACCCTTTCTGGATCTATCCTTACACCATTAGCTGAAACCAAATGACCCAACAACTTACCTTCTTGTACAACAAAATGCAACTTTTTGGGATTGAGAGACAATCCATATTTTCTGCATTTCAAGAAAGTTTGTTTTAAGTGTTTTAAGTGCTCATCATCAGACTATGATAAGACTATAATATCATCTAAATAGATCACCACAAATTTATCCCTCTCTCCCACAAAGGCTATGTCCATAGCTCTTTGAAAGGTAGCTCCAGCATTCATTAAAGAAAAAGGCATTTTGTTGTACATAAAAGTACCCCAAGGAGTAGTAAAAGTTGTATTTTCTGTACCATCAGGGTGCATTGCAATTTTGTTATACCCTAAAAAACCATCTACCATTGAGATTCTTTGTGCACCAACCACCTTCTGCAATATTTTTCAATCTTTGGTAAAGGATAATTATCTTTAAGTGAAGACCTATTCAAATTTCGAAAATCAACACACAATCATATTTCACCATTATTTTTTATGATAGGTGCTAGATTTGCTACTCATGAAGAATATCGAAGGGGAACAATAATCTTAGCATCTAGCAATTTTTACCTCTTTTTCTATAATGGGGAATAAAGCAGAATTGATTCTCCTTAATTTCTACCTGAAAGTTTTAAAATTTGATTTCAAAGTCACTTTATGCTATATAATACTAGTATCATACGTCTTTAAATCCTTGTATGACCAAGCAAAAACATCAACATACTCTTTTAATAACTTGATGTACCTGTTTCTTTTCTCTATTGTGAGTACCTTTGAGACCTTCACTACTCTTCGGTGCTCCTTGGTGCCAATATTAGAATCCATTAAATTTTCTTCTGAAGAATGCATAGCTGGTTTTAAAGGGGTATCATCCTTCGAAAAAATCCTCTCCAAAGGCACCATACCCTTAGCAATAAAATTACTTTTCAGCTCAACGATCTTATGACCTGCAATTTCATTTTCTGCAAAACCCTCAATATGTTCAGTTTCATCATCATGTTCTTTGTCAATTAAGGAATTAGAAAACTCACTTGTCAGCTCTAAAAACCTTTTTATCTCGAAATCATCTTCAAAAACTCTCCATTACTTTATATTATCAGGCACATAAGATCTATACCTAACTTCAATAGGATACTTCAGGTGTGTTGTTTTAGGAATCCTGAAATGTGTGGCTGCTAGGGCAAGAGAATCAACGGTTTGTTTATGATCCCTAGGAATATAAGAGATATTAAAAGCCACAAATAAATTGTCTATCATATCCGACACTTCATTCCTGTACACTTTCAACAAATCTTGCTTTACTTGATGGTTATTCCTTACTTGCTGAACAACCAACTCGGATTCGCCATACACAGATATTTGTTGAATACCTAAATATTTTGCAGCTCTCAAACCTAACAATAGAGCCTCATACTCTATTGTATTAATAGTGGTAATAAATTCTAACTTGTACATTAATCTTACAGCTTCACCACCACGAGATATCAGAACAACTCCTGCTCTAGCACCTTCTTTAGATGATGATCCATCAAAATACATTTGCCAAAGTTCATCATCTTGTTCCCTAGTGCATTTGACTGATTTTTCTTTTTCAACCTGTAATATACCAGCATCATCATTATCATCACTAACGTGCAACATACATGTACCCAAATCCTTTTCAAGAGCATACAATGGATGATTTGTAGGATTCTTATCATCAGTCACAATATAAGCAAATCACAACTCTCTATACAACCTTCTATTCTCACCTCCAAAGACAAGAATGGTTGCATATGTTAAGTCCATCTATAGAGTTCCACCTGCCTTCTTGGTCCAAGATCTAGAAAGGAGCATTCCAAACTTAGGTGTGATATCTACCACAGCTACATCCATAATAATACTTTTCATTAGAAACTAAGCTAAGCTAACCACCATATCGTTTATCACTCCTAAACATTTTACAACTCAAAGAATCGAAAGCATACAAGTCATGATAAGGTTTTGTTATGCTCAACCCTAAAGCCTCCATGACTACTTTTGGCATTAGATTATGAGATGCTCATGAATGGTTAATGTGATGTAAAAAGGAGGAGATGCACTTACATCATTTTCAGTTTTCTCTACCAAAGCTGATCCAATAAAAAATTTAGGATTTTCCTCCTATAAATTTACTGTGTCAGAGGGTACTTGACTGCTTCCTGAACCAATCATTTTCAAAACTGATTTTTTGTAAGAAGGATTTTTTATCAACTCAATGAAAGGCACGGGAATTTTAATTTTGGACAATTTGTTTTCGAGATTAAAATTCTGCATATTTTTATTCACTTCTTCAACTTCAATAACGTTCTTTGATTTATCCCAATTCTATTTCTTTTCAAATACTAGATCAGATTGTTGTTTAGGAGGAAGAGTTGCCTTCTTTCTAGGATTTTGAAGCACTTGTTTTGGCCATGATCTTAAATTTAGGGTTTTATTTGGATCAGACTAATATATATCAGTAGTTACTTCAAGGTTTAAATCATTTTCTATTTCAAAAACATCTACATCATAATATTCAAAGTTTAAAAAATCCTCCTCGGTCACAAAACCTTCAGTCAACCGTTCTCCAAAATAATTCATGTCTTGATCTGGATCCTCAAAAAACTCTTCTGCTTCTATTTATCCTTCATCAGTAACATTATTTTGAAGTGCAGGTGGCACCTTTTGATCCTCAGCTTCTCTCCTCTCTCGTTGTATGTCATTATTTCTTCTCTCTCTGGGAATGAAACAAGGTGGAAACTATCTTCTGAATTTATTTGGATTATTAGGATTTATATCTCCCTCTTGAACAGGCCTATTTGAATTTTTCTTTAATTCCAATTTGTTTTGGTTTTGTTGTTAGTATTTTTACTAGTTTTTCCATCTCATCAATCTTACCATCTGTAGAGTGCGATGTTGAAACCACTAGAGCTACCTCTTTCTTACCCTTTGTGTCATAAGCTTGTTGAGATGAGTTTCCCTTCAGTCTATTAGAAGCAAGAATATTAGATTCCACTTCTAATGCTGACTCTTGCATATTAAGTAAAGTAACAGGTCTTCTTTCTCTCAAAAGTAGGGAAAACGCATGATCAAAAGCATTAGCATAAGTGAGTTTTGTAGAAGTTTCAGAAGGTATAATCTCTGTCGGGATTCTACCATACATTTTATTGAACCTCTTAGAGAAATCAGTTATAGTTTCATCTTTCCTCCTTATTAGAGCTCCGAACTCTATAATGTAATATGTGTGATCTTTAGTATCAACCCATTGTCTCATGAAAAGATCCTGAAGCTCTTCTATTATAGTAATAGAGTTTTCTAGTAACTCTTTGAACCATCTTCTGAACTCTCCATCCAGACTCTATACGAACATCCTCATCCACATATTTTTCCTTGATATTCTGATTATCTGCATAGCTAAAAAATGCATCTGCTCCTCAACTGTGGTCTCACGTTGTCCATTAAACCTAGCTAAGTACTTTTGGTAGTCTCCACCAAGAAGAGTATTTAAGGGCTGAGGTAAAACTAGAGGTGCATACCTAGCTGCTACCATTCGATCCATCATATCTAATGGTTGATTTTGGTCTTCCATCTTTGAATTGACTGGTTTATATGAAGGAAAAACCTGACTAGAACTTGGCTGAAAAAGGACTCTTACCAACTTTGAGATGAAATAAAGGGATTTTTCCAAGAGATAAGGTTTTCTCTTTCTTGAAAGACTGAGGATCAGTACAAATCTGAAAATTACTAACAGGGATTGTATGTTTCAACCAGGATGAATCTTATTCTTCTTCCTTTGAAACAGAAAAAGGTGATAAAAAATCAGCAACAATATTTTCTTTCCCAGGTCTGTCAATAATGGTAATATCGAACTCCTATAATAGTAATAGCCATCTTGTTATCCTAGAATTTGTAACTGGTTTGTTCATTAAATATTTGATGGCTGAGTGGTTAGTGTGTACAAATGTGGGATATCCAATGATGTAATGCATCAATTTGTTAATGAAGTAGACAATGGCTAAAAATTCTTTCTCTGTAACAATGTAATTAATTTCAGCAGGATCCAATTTTTTACTGATGTAGTAAATTGCATATGGTGCTTGACCATCCTATTGTGCCAACACTGCTCCAATGGCAATGTCAGAGGCATATCAAGAAATGTGGAAATGCAGAGCCCAATTGGGCCCCTTAAGATAGGATATGTAGACAACTTCTTCTTAAGTTCAGTGAATGTTTTTTAGCATGCATCATCCCAAATAAACTGTACATCCTTCATCAATAAGGTAAATAAAGGAGAATCTAGTTTGGAAATTTTTTCTATAAATATTCTATAATAACAAGAATGCCCTAAAAAGCTACGTACCTCTTTCTGTGTTCCAGGAGCAGGTATATTTTCAATTACCCTAATTTTGGATGGATCTACCTAGATACCATCAGTAGAGATAAAGTGCCCCGACACTACACCCTCGCTCATCATCATATGGCACTTTTCAGTGCTCAAAGATAGATGGGTCTTCTCACAACGTGCTAAAACCTTCTCTAAGTTTTTCAATTCATCCTCAAAATCACTGCCATATGGGGTAAATTCATCCATGAAAATCTCCATACTATCATTGACCATCTCCAAAAATATGTCGATCACAGCTCTCTGAAAGGTGGCTGGTGCATTGCACAAACCAAAGGGGAGTACCCTGTATGCAAAGGTACTCTAGGGATAGGTGAAGGAGGTATTGTCTTGGTCCTTAGGAGAAATATGGATCTGATTGTACCCAATAAAACCATCCAGAAAGGAGAAGAACTTCTTCACAGATAGGGTGTCAAGTACCTGATCAATGAAAGGAAGAGGAAAGTGATCTTTCTATGTTGCCTTGTTTAACTCTCTATAATTTACGTAGACTCTCCATTTCGCATTCTTCTTGGGTACTATCATGAGTATAGAAACCCACCCGTTGTTTGAGATTGGGTATATAAACCCTAATTCCAATAGTTTTTGAATTTCCTCCTTCGCTATTTTCCTAATATTGGGGTTCATCCTTCATTGTGGCTGGCACACAGGTTGGGAGTCACTCTTGATATAAATGTAGTGGGTGCACATATTAGAAGGGATACCCTTAATATTCGTGTTCTCCCATGAAAATTCCTCCTTATGATTTTTCAAGAGAGTGATCAAGTGTTCCTGTTCATCAGGAGCGAGATTGGGATTGATATTCAGTGTTTCTCCTGGATCGATCTCAACCGGAACACTTTTCAAAATTTTCAGCACTAGAATTATGTGGGTGTCACTGACTAATGTATCCTCTATGATATTTTCTTGCTGTTCTTCACCTAGGGTACTATTTAGGATCTGATAAATTTTTTTGTTGACAGAATTGGGCTCACTGATGAAACTATTAATGGCATCATCCTCTATTTCATCCTTGAAAGTCAAGGCCTTCCCTATTGTTAATAGTGGCTGAATGCCCTCCTCTTCCTCTAGCTCCATGCATAATGGATTTTTCGCTTCTAGACTAGGTCGAGCTGGAGGATACAAGGTAAGGTTTTTTGTTTCTGTCCCATATGATATGGCCATAGACCTTGATCGACAGTTGATGCAAGCATCTGTTGTGGCTAACTAGGGTCTTCCCAGGATCAGCGGGTGTCCCCCTAGCTGCGACTTGGGTTGTAAAACCAAGAATTCAACAGGGTACTCCCATGATTCAACTAATACAATGAGGCCATCCAATATTCCCTCGGGTTTGATAGTGGACCTATCAGCTAGTTCTAGAATGGTACGGGTTGGCCGAAGATTGGTGAGACCAAGTTTTCATACAGTTTCTATGGTCATAACATTAATAGTTCCACCTATATATACCAGCACATTTGATATATGTGTGTTCCCAATATGCACTATGACAGTAGGGTTCCCAGGGTCATCATATTTGCCAAGGAGATTTTTTCCCATTATCAATTTAGATAGTTTCCCTATGACATGGAAACTGGGAGGATCTCTGGGTTTTCTACCTGGTTTTCTTACACACAGGTCTCAGACTATTTTTGTGTAGATAGGCACATCATGGAGGGCCTGCAACAGTGGAATTTTGACATAAATATTTTTCAAATATCCTAAGAGGTTAAACTGAGGTTGTTCCACTGCTTTCTGTAGTGTCAGTCTTTCAGTATATGGTAGTTATCTAATCAGTTGTGAAGGATGCATTTCAATAGCTATTTCTCTATGTGTTTTAGTTGGTGTCTCGATAGGACCTTCAACATCCTCAATAATGGGGATTGTAGTAGGGATTTCTCCTTGCTACAGGGGTAGGAATGGCTCCCTTCTGTCTATAGGATAGAAGGGTAGTTTCCTACTTGTGGAAAGACTGAAAGGAAAAACAGAATGTAAAGAACAGTAATGAAAACAAAGATGGAGAACCCCTCTACACACAAGGTTAGGGTTCTGCTTCCAATAATATTTAAACAATATGTTAGAAATCGAAATACCTATAAAACAAGCTAGGAAATAAACCTGCAAATAAAACCATGGATTAGAAAACAAAGAAACTACTAAGCAAATACAGAAAATAACAAGCTATACCTTCTCTTTGGGTGGAATGGGCCACCATGCCCTGGCTTGAAGAAGCACCTCTCTTGGATGGGGGAGCTATGGCTCAATGGAGATGGAGGAGAGGGAGTGTGGATGGCTTGAGAGATGAAGGGTCTTAAGGCATCCACGGGAAGCATAATAGTATGCAAAGGAGAAGTGTTTTGAGAGTGACACCCCACCCTCCTTTTATAGCTTTTTTGGGGGTTTTAGGGTTTTAAGCCCTTGGTCCGGGCTTTAGCCCCTTTTTTGTGCTTTTAGCCCCTTCCACCCTAATTTTAGCTCCTTTTAGGGTTTTAGCGCGTTTTGGGGGGCTTTAGCTCCTATGTGAGTATTTTAGGCTCCTTTTTGGGGTTTTTAAGCCCTTCTCTTCATCCTTAAGCATTTTTTAGGGTGTGGGGGTCTAATGGAAGGTCATGAAGTGGTGTCCTTGGGTGGTGTAGGTCATGGGGAGCTTAGTGAGGGATTTTTTGGGTTAACAGATTGCCCCTTGATGTGTGAGGGCAAGAGCTCATCGTATGGCCAATGAACATCATAGGATTTGCTGCGGTGAGGTGGTGCTTCTGGGGCTGGGGCATGGTGGCTTTTGGTTTCTGTATTAATATGGTTCCCATCAATGGGTGAGATACAAATAATGTGTGACATGTATATGGACAAGGTGCACATCCCCATGCTCATGACAACGTCAAAAGAATAATTTGATCTATGCTCTAAAATACAAGAGCTGGTCATATACAACTGATGATACAATAATGGTTGCCTCAATGTGAGGCTAAATACAATACTGATCTGGTACATTGGACCCATGGAATTCTCATGGAATGCTATATCTTCATGACTGACAGTTTGCTAGATCTGGAATGCTAAATAGCTATATGGACTTGTTGATTGAGAGTCAGAGTCTCTGTGGTACAAGTATGTTGCATCAATCATAAATCTATATAGAAGCACTGCTAGGGATTATGAAGACTATCTCCAACGCAACCTAGAAATCAAAAGGGACATAACCTGTTTAGGTCCCTTGAATAGACTCATCAATGTGCTAGATTCAGGTGACATCTAGGGTCTTTAACCAAGTACTGTGTAGACCAAGCCCTGTACGAATCTCAACGGTGCGATGATGTAGTTGGAGTCGAGCACGTGAGAAAAAACCATCCTGAGAGGCACTAAGGACTCCTCTCAAGTGGTCGAAGGAACTCATCAATGAGGTTAATGAAACTAGGATACAGGGACCTCTGGGTCTATCCTCTGGAATATATGTGTTGTCATCGACAGAAAGAGACCTGTCCCTAGTCAAGGCAATGATGTTTCCTTGACCAGGAGCGCGAGGGAGATAACCGAAAGGTGTGAGACAATCTATAGACTGACCCACTGAATCGGGGGGGAAGAATTGAACAGGGAGAGGGGGAGTGTGGTACACTCAAACTTCCTTTGTTCAGAGTATGATGGTATGGCAGACCAGGCAGCAAATGAAACTTGACTCATGGGAATGAGATCATAGCTGTAATACCGGGAATGTCACTACAAATGGGAAATATTTGGAGGAGGTAGACACTTTTGATATTGATGGGATCCAAAGAAGACACATTGCAGAGTAATCTAAACAAAGGAAACCCAATAGGGGAATGCTTTCAAACTGTTTTCTGTGTGGTGGTGTCTAGGGACACCGTTATGGTACGATCTTGTGGATTTTTGGCGAGCCTGAGAAGGTAAATGCTCGATGGTGCTTTCAATTTTAGAGAGTCTAAAAGCACGAAGAAGACTCCAGTGGGGGCTCTTTTTTGTTGGTAGTCTCTTGTGCCAAAAAAAGGATAAAAGTATACATAGGAGAGCTCGCCCATCCTATAGGAGATGAGAGACTTCTTTACCATTGGTAGTCCAATCAGGCCAAAAAAAGGTTAAACCTATACTGACTGGATAGTCGTTCAGATACTTTTACGAGCATGAATGAAAGCAAGTTTGCTTGGCAATATTTTCTTAATGAGAAAGCTAGAAAAGAGCTTAACGACAACTCGTGGTGAGATTTTTTGTAAAGTGCGGCCCCTCTGCCCAAGAAAGAATAAAAGTATGTAGAGGGGAACGGTCTTGGCTTGAATACACCAAGGTGGTCCTTTTCAATTGATGGTCTACATCCTCCACAAAAGGAGGTAAACAAGACGATGTATATGCCCTTTCATATACTTTAGTGAGAGGGAAAGGAAGCAGCTGCGCTTGGCTATCTTTTCATTGTTTTAAGGAGTCAAAAAAGAGCTTAAACAAAACTCCAGTGTGGTCAATTGATTGCAGTGGCACAGGAGGTGCCCCATGTCAGGATGGTGGACAAAGGTCCAAAGGTCATCTGCACAGTATGGATGGAGTAGAAGGCTCTCAAACATATCAATACATGCATAGGATAGATCGCGATAGAGGCTTGCAAGTCGGTGCAACAGAGGCACACAAACTGAGGTGGCTCTCAGACAGAGGTAAGGAGAGCGTGTGTGTGTATTGTGGTGGACGAACTTGACTACATATGATGTGAGTGCAATTCCAGGGGCAGTTGTATGCCAAATACATACAAGAAAAATAAATTGTTTTGTGGACAATGATCCAAAGGTCGACGTAAGGTGCAGTGGGTAAAGAAGACAACTATGTGTTAAAAATACAAAACAAAAAAGAAAAATGGTAACCCTTAATGGGTTATGGCCCGAAAACTTGTATGAGTAGTGGTCGAAAAGTGCGATACAAGTACAGGTCCGTAGACACTTGCATCGTTATGTCATGGCTCGTGAATCGAGGTGACTTGTTGAAAATGGTCCCAAAATTAATTTACTAAACATGAGACAATGGTCTCATAAGGAGATATAAATTTGAGCCCGAAGGTGTGAGAGATGTCTCAAACTAGTTCAGGGTGACTTTGGATTAGCAACTGATGGTGCTGCCCCTAACTTGTGCTAAAAAATGTTGAAAAAAAATAAGAAAGGGAAAAAACTACGCTATAAGGGACTCATGGTGGTTATATTAGGCATAGACTCTCTTGAGGTGGAGCCCATTGCGTGGCTTCTTCAAGAGTCGATTGTCTGAGTCAGTGAAGATGTATGCCCCCTTTCTAAGATGAAGGTCATTGGCAAGTCGGGATGACGAAATCGAGTCTTTTATGGGAAGAACCAATTCCACACTATGGTTTAAAGGGAATGGGGTAAAACCAAAGGCGGTATTCAATATATCTCCGTCCTTGCGTAAGTGGTGCAGAGATAGATCAGGTGGATCTTCCATGGCCGACAAGACAGAAGGGAAAATGGTGCTAGATATCATGTAAATGGTATTGGTTGTGGTTTTTGTGGCCTTGCCCCCAGTCTCTGTTAGAGGAAGAGGGGCAGGCCTAGAGACATGAGGAGTCTTTGATGGACCTGGAGATAGGTGCAACATCATCTCAATTGGATGGACATGAGTCAACGCATCTTGGGGCCTTATAGGTAGGGTAGGTGGTTCAAGGTACCACAAAAGATCTCCCAGTGTGAAATCTTGTAGATTGCGGGTTTCCAAGACAGGCTTACTCATGATCTCGGATGTTAGGAAAAGGAAAAGGAAAAGAAAAATAAAAAGGATCATGTTGATTGGAAATGAACCACACTGTTTCCCTATTAACTAAGGTTGAGGTTGCAACTGAGGTTGCGGTTGTGAAAACAATGGAAGAGACAGGTCTGATGGACCGTTGGTGGTGATGGAGATAAGAGGGTCTGCAGAACTGGATATCATGTAGATGGACATGGTGTTTGAAGAAGGAGGTGGGGTTGAACTTCTTCAATCAGGGTGATATCAAATTCAAGGGAATGTTGATGAAGGTTGGCTAAATCCATTCAAAATTCAGGCAAGTCTTGGCAATGGTGAGAATAGTGTCCATACAAACTGCAGAGGGCACAAGCATGGTTTGTTCTTAGTGATGTGTTTCTGACTATTGGTGCAATTGGAAGTTCAACCATGAGGAGGTTTTCAGTTGTGTCCATGGCATCCAAATGTGTATGGATCATTGGAATTTCAGGGCAATTCTGATTTGGGTGGCCCTGTTGCTCACAAACGGTGCAAGGCGGGACTTGTCGTGGCTCTGCGGTAGGTTTCACATTCTTGCCCCTGGCCCTTTTTGGGTGGGGCGGTGCAGGTGTGGTGATTGGATTTTGCGGGCTAGGTGGAGGGTGAGACTCAACTACAATGGGTTGCACTGGGGTTGAAAAAACTTGGCGCATTGGTGGTTGAGCTGGTGGATCAAGATACCTCACCGAAATTCCCAATGTAAAGTTGGGTAGGCTTAAGGTGGTCATTACCATCTTACTCATGACACCAAGTGGGAAAAAGAGGAAGGGAATCATATGGATTGGAAATGAGTCTAGATAAATTCGTGATGGTTGTATGTGGGGGTGAGTTTGTGGTTGCAGCTGCATGTAATGCTGCTGTTGTAGATGATGTTGTGGCCTCTGTTGGTGTTGCAGCTACAGATGATGTTGTCCTTGTGGTTGGGGCTATGGCTACAGTTGTTGCTTGGGTACAGTGGTGCTGGATGAGACCATGCACAAGTCCACTATCTCATTTTGTGTTGGTGGTGGTGACACTAAGGGGAAAGGATCCATCATGGTGGTATCAGCAAACAACCCAGGGCCCACATTCAACAATGGGGAGGTTGGTGTGTTGTCAAGCATAGTGTTGATTGCAGGGATGACATTGGCGTGTGTGGTTGTCCCTTATGGCTCAATGGTGGTGATGGTAGGGATAATGTTGGTGGGTGTTGTTAACCCTTGTGGATCGTGATAAGTGAGTTGATCAACCATCACAATCTTCCCTTCGTGGGGGAACATCATGAGACGAAAGACAGTTGATGCGACTACTCTCATGGCATACATATAACTCCTTTCAAGGAGAAGGTTATAGTCCAGTTGAGTGTTGATGACCTCTATGTCGATCAGCACTGTCTTCCCAGCCAATGTGATGGGGACATGGAGGAGGATTCTTTGGGCTTTAGTGGGATGTCCATCATAAGCCCGTAGAGTTGTGGAGGATGGTTGTGGAATTGGTGATCCAAGTTTCTACCAAACCAAGGTAGACATAACGCATGTGGATTCCCCCTCATCCACTATGCATCGGTGCAAAGCCAAATTCTGAATGGACTCTTGGATTTTAAATACTATGGTCAATGGCATGTGTGGTTCTCTGTTCTCCGTGTCTAATGTGATCAACTTGGAGTCAGAGGGGTCTACTACCCCAAGGGCGGCTAGTAAAGCTTTCTGCTATGATGGGCATGTTTTAAGTACCTCAAGAGTGGACATGGAAGTTGGCATTTGGGCCAAATCATCCACAATGCTATAGCTAACTGTAGCTATAGCCGTGGAATTATTGGCAGACCTGTGTACGGGTGGGACGCGGGAATGGGGGTAACTAAAGAGGTTTATTGACTATTTTGGATGTTGATTCCATTGATGTGTCAACAAGTTTGGTGGTGGTACCGTATTGATTCTATCTGGTTTGCATGTTGACCTATTTAGTCATCATGGCTAGCAAGTGGTGAACACCTGTTTCAGCCATGGGAGGTGCCCCCAGAGTGTTGGGATTTGGTTGGGGAGGGGGTACAGTTGCCACCAATCCTTGGACTGGTAGGGGGTTTTGAAGCACCATAGGAGGAGGTCCTTGTGGTGCTAGGTTGGGTTGGGCTTGATTTGCAGCATTGGAATCCTATTGAATTTCATTCTAAATGGCCTGCTTAGCACGACCCATGAGGGGACACTTGAATGTGTAATGCCTATAAACATCAGAGAGTGTGCACGGTTGGTTTGTGTACAATGGGGTGTTGCATCTTGGTTCATTTTGTCGTGGGTGGTTTTGGGTGGGTCAGTTTGATGCGGCATTATTGGGAGGGTTTGGTTGTTGACCGCCTCCCTACGGTTGGTTATTGGCTTATTGCTAAGGCTAATTATTTCTAGCTTTCCGTTATTGATTGTTGGGGGCAGTCTGGTTGGGACGATTTTGTTGTGAGAACACTTGTCCCAATAGAGTGGGTGGACCAGGTGCGGGGGATTGAACTGCTTGCATTGGTGATGCATAGTAGATATGGGTGGGTAGTGGTGCCGCAAATGTGGGTATTTTCCCCACATACTGTTGTATAGGCCAAGCCATGGCCTGATCCTACTGCAGTGGTGCAAGTTGTGCATAGGAAGTTGTTGCTCCAGACTGGATATCATTTTGGCATAGTCCAGAGTTTGGTTTTGGAAAACAATACTAGCAGTATTGCTTGGTTGTGATGGAACTACAGGTGGTGTCGGTCGGTGTTGTGGTTATTGGGAGATCAATCTTGTGATGCCATCTGTAGCATGGGATGCCCCCGGTGCATCGCGGTAAGAGGTGCTTATGCAAGGAGCATCTGGGATGATGGTATACATGTATCCAAACTGAGCATAGATGAGGTCAAACTGTTGATCTTTTAGTATGGCCTCTTCTTCGAATTAGGGACATTTGGATGCGATGTCCTTTGCTATGGGTGGGAGCAAGGTCTTAAGGAACCAATCCAAGAAGATCCTGTAGTCAAGTTGTATTTTACATAGGCTACGGCGTCATCGCCACTCATGGATATGGTCAATTATATGAGTAGCGGTGTTCTGATGGCAGGATAGAAGGATCTCCACCCCCTTCGCATATTTGAAGGGGACTTGGAAATACTGTAGGAACATGAAAGATAGGGAATTAAAATAAGGGTACCCGGCTTGTGGCAGCTCAATGTACCATTTGGCCACAGTACCTATAAGGGTGCGTTGGAATAGCCTGAGGCTAATGGAATCATCTACGATGTTGTTGGATGAGCACTATAGATGGAATGTCATAATATGGTTTTGGGGACATTCCCCTGCCTTGCCTTCAAACTTGGGAATGTCTGATGGTAGCTTGGTTGGCATGGGTGGCCAAAAATATTGGTGGTGGATGGGGTTGTTTCTTAACCGTGCCAAATCAGGCAAGTTATGATGAGCCATGAAAGGCAGGATTGACCCCAAGTTGATGTGGGATGGAGCTATTATGGTGGTTGGGTTTGCAGGTGCATAATGCATCTGCACAGTTGGGGGTACTTGCAGTGGCACCAATGAAGATGGGCCAATACCTCCAAGTGTTGTGCGGGGGACAATATGAGTGGTAGGGAGATTGCCCCCATGTATGATAGTAGGGGAAATGTAATTGGACGGTCTGCTGCCCCCTTGTATGGAAGGAGGGGCAGTGTGTGTGGAAGGGCCACTACCCCCATGTGTTGCAACTGGGAAATCTTGGTTGGTCACTATAGGTGTGCTGGCTAGGAAATGTGACCTATAGGGTTTTGTGCCCAAATACTGAAAAACAGTCCACATACTCAACTTATTGCAATCTTGTATGTGTTTGGTTTAACTATTTTTCACAGGTTAAAAGCCCTGCTCCCTATAAAATATGCTCTCAAGGTAGAGAGTCTCTTGGGGTGTAGATGGTAAATTGTACTTAATCATATCTTCACTCAAATAAAAATATCTAGTTAATATGGCTAACTAATTCTAACAAATACCTTTAAGCTAAAACAGAAAAACAATAGTAGCTCCTAATCTTGATCTATAATGACCTAAGATGCAATATAACTATCCCAAACTGGGATCTGAAATTAATAATATGATAACAAGTTTTATTTAAAAATTTGATCTATGATCCTGCAATTTTAGGAAAGCCTACTCTCAACAGAGACAGATCTAAATCAACTTACAATAAAATAACATTTTATTATAAATTAATTTGAAAATGAAACAAAACTCATAATCGAAATAAATTTAACACAGTAAAAATACACTCAGGTACTAATGCTGAAATGAATAAATTTCAACTCACACACTCAGTACTTTGTATAAAATCATATCATTATCAACTGAAGAAAAGAAACATGAAAAAGTTCACTTACTTTTCTACATGACACCTAACCATCCATGCTTCAACACTAAGTACTTTGTTTAGAATCCATTAACAAAAGTTCTTTCACATATAATATAAAGATATATACATATGAAAAGGAAATTCAATACAAGAAAAACAACATTAAAATAGCATGATATAACTGATAGACTTAGCTAATGTCTTCAATATTTCTACAAAATATAGTAATCCTCAGAAATAGTTCTAAAGGAACACAAATATACAGAATAATATTAAGTGTTGTATTATATTTGTTCATCACAAGTTCCAGGATTCCAACCCTTTGCTTCCATTCAGAAGTTGCTTATAAAGGAAATTAAAAGACTACAACTGACTAACTAGAAATCCTATTCCTTAGGAAAAATCCCAATCGTATCCAAATATGGTTTAACCAAAACCAAAATTATAGGCATGTTGTTACAAAATCATCTGGAGAGAAAGTCATAGTAATACCATATTGGACAATCCATGCCAACAAAATCTTAGAAATAGGAACGAAGTAATCACTGAGCATCAAATCAGTTGTAAATCCTGAACATTCTCCATTTAGTAGCCACGTATAGTCAAAAGACATGAAGGTAGACCAGCATCCAGTTTTATCCCAACAGTTTCTTTGACACCTGTAAATATCAACAAAAAGTTGTTTAGCAAAATTTAATGATGATCAATTAAGCATGAGCGAGATATCTGCAGAATTTTAATTCTGTAGATGTCTCAATTTAATCATTTAGACCTTGAATTGAAAACCAAAACTGATGAACCAAAATATCACTAACATTTAAGATCTATCCAAAATCCTCTATAGGAATAATGTAAGATACAAAAGACAAAATTTAGAAGTCACCAAAAAACAAAATATCAGGTTTTTAAGGCCAACTCGACTGAGAATAGAATAGGTACACTTCTCCTAGATTCATTCAATTTTTCCTTGAACCTGACAGCCATGGTCCTGTTAATCCTTTTTTGTCTTTTCAATCTTTTATTCTTTAACAAAAGCCTTTTAATCATTTCTTTTCATTTCAACTTTTTTCCTCTTAACACATCCCATTTCTCAATCCAAGTGATCAATTCAGCTTTTAAAGATGTAATTTCTTCCAGGGCAATTGTTTGTATAACTTGTGCTTCTTCTAAATCTATTTGCAGGGAAGAAATCAATTAGGCATGAGGATTTGGATCAGTTTGGTCCTTTGACTCTTATTTCAAGTTTATTTGGGCTTCTTTAGTTAAGTAAGGCTTTCTGTCAATTTATTGGTCACCCTCACGATTCTCTTGCTGACTGTCAACCACCTTGTTTGCAAAGATAGAAACATATTTAATATCTAGCACATATGGGCCTATGGGAGCTAGATGTGGTCAAACGTCTGAAGAGTCACTCACCTCAATAACTGAGATATCCCCAACACTCAAATTCCTCCTAGCAAGCAAAGCGGCTCTTATACTACGTGTGGTTCTTCATATAGACGGATTGCTCATAGCACGACTAGTTTGATCTTCAGCCTCTGTTTGCTTCATATCAACCTATGCATGAGAAGAACTCTTGTCTTGACAGGTTATGTGAACTGAGGGTTTCCTTACTTGACCTCGATAATTATTTGCAGGAGTTTCAATACTAGTTTCCACCTCAATTTTTACATCATCAAGACTTAGGGTTTGGTCAGGATGAAACCCTTCATCCCCAAAATCATCCTAAGAACTAGAGTCCTCAATTTCAAGCTTGGCCTCTTCATTTTTTACCCACCTATTTCGAACTCTAGGCCTCTGTTTGGGCCATTCCTCATTAACCCCAAACCCATTTCGGACAAGGAAAGAATCCCAGGTCTGACCTAGTTCTTCCAACTGACTAGACACAATAATTTTAATTAACCCATGGTGGAATAAACCCCTATTTTTATCCCCAACATTATATGATAAGTGGATGCCATTTTATGCAAACTGTTCAAAAAGAAAAAAGGCATATTGATAGGGCACCCCTTAAATATCAACAACAGCCGAAGGTGATAGAATTGTGTCTGAGACAGCCTACCTTTGCAAGTTACATACCTGATGATTAGCTCCAGAAGAGCCCTCCATTTCTTCATTAATAACCGGGATGGGAAGCTGTATTTGATTTTTTTTTGTCGATGAGTAGGGGTAACCAACCCTTTCCGCTAGTCATTCTTAATATGTTTTCCTTTATACCGCTTCTCACCAGTTTGTGGCAAGCAAATAGCTTGAGAAATGAATTTCTTAGACAGCTTAATTTCAACGTATCCCACATGTGTACAAAATTCATCAAATGACTTTGCAAATGCCTTATATACTGCCATATTAAAACCATAAAATTTCTGAAGGAACTCCAACCATCCAACTCTCGGTACGATCTCTCGACACTCTAGAGCAACATACATATATTCTTCACCAATAAGTTTGAACCTAGATACTAGAGCCATGGAAACAGATACACAAACCTCTAGGGTTTTCAAAACACAGATTAAAAGATGCAATCGATTTATCAACAGTATAGGCATTACCAGCAATACTCCAAAATACCCTATTTTATCAAAACCTTGAAAACCTTCCTATAAGTTCATCATAACGTGAATTGGTAGAGACAAGAGGTTTCAAAAACAACTTACCAAAACATAATAAGCCGTAGGAGAGTCACACAGGTGAGTTATTGCAAGTGATGTTTGCATGATTAAGGATTGACAGATAGCAACCGTCAAACAACACGACTACCAAAACCTTAGTTCCACCATTACTTCATCATTAATTGTAATTTCATAACGTGTTGATAATGGAGGTTAACTCATCATTTTTTTAACGCATGACTAAATAATTTCCAAAAACCTTAATCCTTCATTTATCGAATACAATCATAATAATGTGATCACCTTGGCATATAATCAATATCGTAGGGTAAAGGTCAAAACTGATGAGAGAATAATTTGATAATGTGACCAAACCAACGTCAAAAACCTAGAAAGTGACTTTAGACTTTCATCACAAACTTTGATACCAACCTATTTCAGAAATATGAATTTGAAATAAGCGATGAGCATATAATATAGTAGGGTTCATGAATATCACATTAAATTCACCTTAAAACTCATTACAACTAAGATAAGATAAATAATTTAGAAGTGATGAAGCTTTACCAAATTTTCCATATGAATTAGACAATAACAGTTATCACATCATGCAGTAACTAGTTTGAATTAATAATTAATAAATTCATTTTATTTTTAATCAAACATGAGTGATGAGTGGAAAAATAGGAGCTACTAATCTTCTGTAATTATATTCCTCCTGATGATTGACAGAAATGAAGAATTAAGATCATAAGAGTCGAATTTTGCTATTACTGATGTTCAACCCATCCGAATCAATTAGTCAAGTAAGTTTCTGTCAGGAGTGCCTTAAGAATCAAAGATTCTTAGGGCCCTCCTAAGATATCCATGATGAGTTTTTTTTAATCCAAACAAAAAGAACCAATATTGCTTGAAAATTATCAATCTTCAAATTCCTTGTGTTAAAAAATGCTTTGAAGGGTGTTTCCTGCCAATAAGGTGGTAGCAGCTGACTGATGACAGTTTGCATGAATATGCTTGGGCCACCTATAGGGTTATTGGTTATAGGTTGTGGTGTGGATATGGGTCCACTTGCTATGGTTATGTCAGAAAATGGATCCGGATTTGCACCAGCCCTGGGGCTTTATGGTGCAGTATGGAGGCCTATTTCAGACTAGTATGGGTCTAAATTTGAATCAGAGGCTGTGAGGCCCTCTGATGGTGTGGTAGATCACTGAGAATGGTTTCAATGATGTTTATTTAATGTCCCAAATGGTGGTGGTTTTCCTCTTAGGCATGAGGAAGAGCGATGGGAATCAGTTATGTTACATGTTTATCAAATTGATGGGAATGATGTTTGGACCCCAGTTTCAATGGCTTCTTATTGGATGTAGGTGGTCACTCGGCCACCAAGACTGGTAGAAGACAACGCTTGAATTTTTCCTCATGGGTGTTTTCTACTCAATTGGAAGGGGTCGTTTCCTGTTTCACTTGGTAATTCCTCTCAGCAGCCATCTACTTTGGGGTTCCTCTCAGTAGCCAGCTACAGGAAATTAAAATAGCAACTGAAATTAAACTAGTATGTTGGACAGAGGTGGTTGAGCCGCACTGAAATTCCCTATTAAAATGAAATGTAACCCCTATTAAAATTAAAATGAACCTTTGATTGACAGACCACACATTTCTGATCAAATTTGGCGAGGGGGTCACAAAAAAAATTCAGAAATAAGCGAGGGGGTCACACAGATTTCACAGATAGTCACAGTCTATGTTTTTGAGTGATAGTCATGCTCCAAAGGGTGTTTCCTGCCAACAATTGGTGACATTCTAGGACTGAACCAGTTATCTCTGTAAGAAAACACCATTCAAACTTCAAATAATCACAAATGATGCCATCAAATATCCAATCTCTGCCTAAGTGATTCAAATTCAAAACAGTCTGAACATGTGACTGGACCTCAACATATTTCTATAACAACCCTATGACTGTCATATGAGTGTTTTGATCCTAATCAGACTCAGGAAAAAGCAAGATGACTTAATTCCAATGTAGATCCATAAGGTTAGAAACAGGTTAACCAATACCCGTATAGATATGGCTCCTCAAGAACATCAGTTGGTTTTCCCCCACATTAAAGAAACACATCAGACAATACTCCTTTTTTTCTCTCTTTTTTTTCTTGTTAATATATATACAAATCATATTCACAGAGACAAACATGAAAATAATTAATAAGAAACACTATCTTAGCTTGGTGACCAAATAGATAGCCTTATTCACTAACCCTACCAGAAACTGATCAGGCCAGCTCGTGATGAGACTTCCTGTCTCTTAGTTATTAGACTGAGAGGCACTGTCAATGGCTTGGTAACCAAATTTTGACAACGTCATTCCAATAGAATTTATGATCATAAGCAGACCGGCTCGTGATGAGGCACCCCTGTCTTTTGATAATACTTTTCATGTTCACCTAATTTCAAGAGTATTGTCCTAGTTGAATGACCAATGTATTCCCGAAAATGGGGGGAGCAAACCACAGACTTCTCAAGAGTGCTTAGAGATAACCAGATATCTTCAACAAGTTTTCAAGATTAGCAGACATCTATTGAAATCAGTAAATAAATTACCCGAAGTACTTGATCTATAAGAAGACACTCAAAGATAACAATCAGAGACTGCTGACAACAAAATTGTGGAGGCTTAAATTACCACAAATCTAGGAACAAATCACTTATTAGAGATCTGACACTCCCTGT
>LPNX010653771.1:562-54221 GCA_001517045.1 Pseudotsuga menziesii | reverse complement strand
CTTGTTCCTGTGTGAGAGATTCCATGAAATATGCAAGGCTAGGCATCTTCCAGGTTCGAGCTGTGAGTTTTGTGGAATAGAAGGTCGAAACAAAGACTGAATAGTTAGGCCCTAGCTTCGAGAGGATGGACAATACAAGCTGCTCATCTTTCTTTTCAATACCACACTGTTTCAGCTGCAAAACTAGTGCTTTGAACTTGGAGAAATATAGCTGCAGGGATTCAAAATTACTGGGACTCAGGGAGATCAGCTCATTTTCGATCTGGTGTCCCCTCATCTCATCTGTCTTTCCAAAGAGTTCAGAAATTTTCTCCCATACTTGATTCGGTGAAGTCAATCCATCGAGATGGAAAAGGAGGTCTCGGGAAATACTGAGACATAGGAGGCCATAGGCCTCATCTCTCCGATTGTGCCATTTGATCTTCTCTGCAGTAGCATTGGGCTCTAATTCTGTAGCCATAGTCACCCTGTAGAGGCCTTTCACTCTCAACAAGATCTCCATCTCTGCTTTCCATTCAAAAAAGTTGAAGGGAGTGAGGATAGTTTTCTGTGAATCCATAGCTTTAGAAAATCTGTCCCGGCTGTCAGTAGAAGGCTCCTAGTCTTGATGTCAAACCTGCAAAACAATTTTTGGAGGAGAGTAACAACCTAAAATTGCTCTGATACCAAGTATAAATTCAGGCCTGCAGTAGATTAATTTCACCCACAACAATTAACAATTGATCATGCAAAATTATCAACAATGGAGACTGAATATGGAGCTGTAACACAAAATTATATTAACTGAGTGTACAATAGCCAACCCTATAATAACATAGGCTACTGAATATATAGAATACATGAGCAAATAGAATGCATAAGGAAGCATCCAAATCTAGCATAAAGCAGGCTTACCCAAAATAGGCAAATCCCCCATAGGTGTAAAAAGCTGATCCCAAATCTATCAAGGACCCCACGAATTAGCAAGGGCGCATGGGAAAGCTAAAGAGTGGTCAAATGGCAGCTCATACATGCTTTTTCATGGAGGAAAGAGTGGAGGAGGAAGAGGCAACAAAGCAGATTCACCTCACCTAGTCTTGCTTTCCTATGTGCCTTAAAACACTGAAAAGCAAGGAATAAAGCAAAAAAAGTAGATGGGCGCCTAGGAGGCCAGGAATAAAGCAGATTTGATTCCTAAGGCTTTCCCAAGTGCTCCATGAGTCAATAATGGCAAGTTTGACCTCTATGGATAGGCAATTAGCAACTTGCACATGGTGGGACTCATGGACTAGGCAAATAAGACAAAATAAATGAATTAATGTCTAAGTGGGTAAATACTATGGGTTGATTATTCTAACAAACACAACAAAAGCCTGTTTATCCACTTCGTGATAATTTAGTTCAGCTCCCTTTAAATTTGAGCTCATGAAGGATATAGGTACTTCATCCTCCTGTTGATTCTTCTAAGTAAGAATAGCTGCATAAGATATGTCAGATGCAAACATATAGAGAATAAAGTCTTTCCTAAAGTCAGGACTCACAAGTGCGGGTGCCTCAGCTATGGATTCTCTAATCCTGATAAATGACTACTTTTCTCTATCCCCCCATGAAAAAATACTGTGTTTTTTAATCATATTCTGTAGTGGATGGACAATTTCAGAAAAACTTGGAACAAATCTCCTTACGAAATTTATCTTTCCCAAGAAGGATTGCATGGATTTCTTGGTAGAAGGAAAAGGAATCTTAGAGTTGGATATGTTCTCTTTGGATCGATCATGATCCCTTCTTTGGACACCACAAACCCTAGCAAAATCCCCTTGGTTACTACAAATATTGACTTTTTGGGGTTCAGGGAAATACCAAATTTCCTCCAGGGTTCAAGCACTTTTCGTAAGTGTGAGATGTGATCAGACCTGTTTTTTGAAAATATAGTAACCTTGTCCAAATAGACAATGACAGAGTGGTTTATTAGACCTCTGAAAGAAGCATCCATAGCCCTTTGGAATGTAGCCCCAGCGTTTATCAAGCCAAAAGGCATCTTCTTGTAGGCATAGGTTCCCCAGGGTGTCCTAAAAGTGGTTTTCAACTGATCTGTAGGGGAAACAAGAACTTGGTTGTACCTAAAGAAACCATCTAATAATGACAGCATCTGAGCACCTGACACCTTTTGAAGGACTCTCTCCATGGGAGGAACAGGGTAGTTGTCCTTTTCTGATGATCGGTTTAGGTTTCAGAAATATACACATAGATTAATATCTCCATTCTTCTTCCCAACAGGAACAATTTTATCCACCCATTGCATATGGTGTACAGGAAATATGATCTGGGAAGTAAGTAGTTTATTCAATTCTTTCTTTATTGTTGGTTCTAGGGTAGGGTGCATTTTCCTTAATTTTTTCTGGAATGGTTTTGACTGAGGCTTCATGGGGATCACATGCTATATGATCTGGGTGTTAAAAGTTTTTATATCATCATAAGACCATGCAAACACATTTTAAAATTCACTAAACAGTTTCAGGAAGGCTAATTTTTCATTTGAAGTGCAATCTGATCCTAAGTTGATATTTTGAAGATTGGATTCTGTGCCCAAATTAATGGTTTCATAATGCATGTTAGATATGTTTGTCTTGCAATTTTTAGAATAATCAACCCATAGTTTACCCACTTAGACATTAATTTAATTATTTTTGTCTTATTAGCCTAGTTCATGTGTCCCACCTTGTGCAAGTTGTCTTTTACCTATCCATAGTGGTCAAACTTGCCTTATTTGACTCATGTAGCACATGTGAAAGCCCAAGGAATCAAATCTACTTTATTCCTGGCCTCTTAGGCACCCTTCTGCTTTTTCTGCTTCATTCCCTCCTTTTTCAGTGTTTTAAGGCAAATGGAAAAGCTAGACTAGGTGAGGTGAACTAGTTTTTTGTCCTCTTCATCCTCCACTCTTTTCTCCTTGAAAAAGCATGTATGAGATGCCATTCCACCACTCTTTAGCTTGCCTAAGCCATTTTTCCAATTTGTGAGCTCCATGACAGATTTGGGATCAGCTTTTTACACCTATGGGGGATTTGCTTATTTTTAGTAAGCCTGCTTTATGCTAGATTCGAATTTCTCCTCATGCATTCAAATCCCTGATGTATGTTATTTATTCAGCAACCTATTATTTTGCAAGGTTGGATATTGTACACTGAGTTAATATAGTTTAGTGTTCAGCTCCAATTTCAGTCTCTTTTGTGAGTGATTTTGCATGATCAATTGTTAATTGTTGTGAGTAAAATTAATCTATCACTGGGTTCAATTTACACATGGTATCAGATCCATTGTAGATCAATTTCTCTCCTTCAAAATTGTTTTGCAGGTTCGACATCAGTGACTAGGAGCCTTCTACTGACAGCTGGGACAGATTTTCTAAGCTATGGATCAATCACAGAAAACTATCTTGACTCCCTTCAATTTATTTGAATGGAAAGCGGAGATGGAGATACTGTTGAGAGAGAAAGGCCTCTATAGGGTGACTATGGAAACAGAAGTAGAGCCCAATGCAGCTGCAGAGAAGATAAAATGGCACAACATGAGGGATGAGGCCTATGGTCTCCTGTGTCTGAGTATTTCCAGAGACCTCCTTTTCCATTTTGATGGATTGACATCACCGAATGAAGTATGGGAGAATCTTTCTAATCCTTTTGGAAAGACAGATGAGATGAGGGGACATCAAATTGAAAATGAGCTGATTTCTCTGAGTCCAAATAGCTTTGAATCCCTGCAGTTATATTTCTCCAAGTTCAAAGCACTAGTTTTGCAACTGAAACAGTGTGGGATTGAAAAGAAAGATGATTAGCTCATCCTGGCCATCCTCTCGAAGCTAGGCCCTGACTATTCAGTGTTTTTTTCGACCTTCTATGCCACAAAAATGATAGCTCGAACTTGGAAGATGCCTAGCCTTGCAGATTTCATGGAATATCTCACACAAGAACAGGATAAGCTGGTGATGATGGGAACCATCAAACCATCCAAATATCAAGCTTTGATTGCTGGAGATTCGAAGGTGGATTCAAAAATAAAAAAGAAAGCTAAAAAGTCACCTGAGCAAAAGAGAGAAAAGAAATAGTCTCCGGAGGATCCACAAGGTTCCACGAAGAACTACCAGAAGAAGAAAAACAAAGGAGAAATGATCAAGTGTGCATACTACAATAAGGGCAATCACACTGAAATCTCTTATATGAAGAAGCAAATAGATATGTTGACCCAAATCCTGGAGAAGAATGGCATCTCCCTTCCAGAAAGATCAAAGAAGAGAGAAGGAGGATCAAGTTTAGATGACAGAGAGAGAGAGTTCATGCATTGGTTGCTGGCACATCAAGCTCACCCAGTTTTATCATTGATTCTAGAGCTTCAAGACACATGGTTTTGACCAAGGAGGCCTTCTCCTCACTTGACATGTCAAAGGACCACCTATAGTACTGGGAGATGACTCTCTCACTGAAAGTTTGGGCAAAGGGAGGATTGATCTTGATCATGGTCAGTTTAGCAATGTGTTGTATGTGCCTGGTCTTGCCTCCAACCTCTTGTCAGTGTACCAGATGACCCACACTGGGTCTCCTAAGAAATTCATATTCTCCCCTGATGAAGTTGAGATCATAGAGATCTCAAGTGGTAGAGTCATTGCAAAAGGAGTTGCAAATCATGCTCAAAAGGTATACACGTTCTCACACTTCCTACCCTACTCAAACCCCTCTGCTCATGCTAATGAAGCCAGCAAGATTTGGAATTAAATATTTGGCCACCTAAATTACAAGTATCTTTCTGATCTTAGTGAAAAAGAGATGGTCATAGGGTTTCCCAAGATAAAAATTTCCAAAGGAGTCTGCCAAGGTTGTATCCTAGGAAAACACCCAGAGCATAAATTTGAGAGAGCTAGTCATGAGCGAACCTCTGCACCCCTCAAGCTGATCCACAGTGATGTTTCTGGCCCATTCCCTCATATGTCCATGATTCAGGCCAAATATGCATTGACTTTCATTGATGACTCTTCCAGGTATTGCTGGGTTCACTTCCTGAAACACAAGTTTGAAGTTTTTGGCCTATTCAAAGTCTTTAAGGCTTTGGTTGAGAACCAGTCTGGAAGGAAACTCAAGGCCCTTATATCTAATAATGGTGGTGATTATGTCAAGTATGAGTTTATTAATTATTGTGCAGATGCAGGTATTTAGATGCAGCATTCTATCCCTTACACACCACAGCAAAATGGCGTTGCTGAGAGGAAGAACAGATCACTGAAGGAGATGGCAACATGCATGATGGAGGCCAAAACTTTGCCACCAAAGTACTGGGCCAAAGCTATCAACTGTGCAGCCTATATTCAGAATAGGGTGCCTCACAAACATCTTGATGGCATGACTCCCTTCGAAGCATGGAGTGGGCACAAGCCAGATGTGACCCATTTCAGGATTTTTGGCTGAAAGGCTTGGGCTAGAATTCCAACAGAGAAGAGGAAGGCTTTGCAGCCCCAAATCCAAGAGTGTATTTTTGTTGGATACTCTAAATATTCAAAAGGGTACAAACTGATAAATTTGAGCACAAACAAAGCCTTCATCGAAAGGTGTGTTCGGTTTGAAGAAGAACCCCTTGCAGCAGTGGAAGTTGGAGAAGCCTCTTCTCCACCTGAACCTCAAGAAGTAAGTAAAGAGTTTGTTGAACATGCTGATTCTGATTTGTCTGATGGATATGATTTTATTGCAGACCCTAACAGCCCTACAAGGCCAAAATGGGCATCCAAGACACTAAATGCAGCAGGAGAGCTAGCTGGAGATCCCAATGACACAAGGAGGACTGGATCTCAGTTTGAGAGTGGTCTGTGCATGAAGGATCCTATGTTTTCTGAAAAATGATATTTGATGGTGGAGTATGATCCTAAAACATATGAAGAAGCAACAGGAGATCCAATATGGCAAACAACCATGAAGGAGGAGTTCAGCTCACTCCAGAAGAGAAACACATGGGAGCTAGTGGATCTTCCCCCAGGGAGAAAGTTAGTCTAGTGTAAGTGAGTCTATAAGACCAAATTTGCTACTGATGGTTCACCACTAATGTATAAGGTCAGATTGGTAGCCAAGGGCTATTCACAGGTTCATGGCATAGATTACAATGAGACCTTTTCCCCAGTGGCAAAGATGGATTCCATCAGTCTGGCCTTAGCCATTGCAGCCTCAAGGCAATGGGAGGTACATCACATGGATGTAAAATGTGCCTTCCTAAATGGAGATCTCACTGAAGAGATATATATGCAGCAGCCTCAAGGTTTTGCTACTATCCCTTCTCTTGTGTGCAGGTTGAGAAAGTCATTGTATGGGCTAAAGCAAGCCCCCAGGGCTTGGTATGCCAAGATCGATAGCTTCTTGCTATCACTGAATTTTGTTCGGTGCAAATCAGATCCAAATGTCTATTTGAAGTTAGTTAATGGTTCATTAATGATCATTGTGTTATATGTTGATGACCTCCTCATTACAGGAAGCTCAAAGGCTGAGATTGCTTCCTTAAAAGGAGCTATGAACGAAGCCTTCTCCATGACAGATTTGGGGCCCCTAAGTCAATTTTTGGGGCTTGAGATTGCTCAAACCAAAGCTAGAATCAAGGTTCACCAGTCCAAATATGTCTTTTACTTTCTGAACAAATTCAAAATGAAGGATTGCAAAGAAAGCAAAACTCCTTTCCTTTCAGGAGTGAAGCTGGAAGAAGTTGATTCTTCACCTATGGTAAACAATACATTGTATAGGAAATTGATTGGATGTTTGTTATATCTGACACATACTAGACCTAATATTTGTTATGTAGTAAGTGTGGCTTCTAGATACATGGATCAGCCTCATGAGATCCATTGGAAAGCAGCCAAAAGGATCCTTAACTTTGTTCAGGGAACAAGGACACATGGGATCTTCTATAAAGAAAAATATAATCTTGATTTGATTGGATTTACTGAGAGTGATTGGGCAGGTGATAGCACAGACAGAAAGTCCACATCAGGATATGTGTTCATGCTTGCAGAAGGGCCAATCAGCTGGTCAAGAAAGAAACAGAGTGCCATTGCACTCTCATCTATAGAAGCAGAGTACAGAGGAGTTGTTAATGCAACAACTCAATGTTTATGGTTCCAAGGTTTACATGGAGAGTGTGGCTTCAAACCAGAGTACTCAACTACCATCTACTATGATAACCAGAGTACCATTCGAATCTGCAAAGATCGAGTTCAGAAGCAGAGAACCAGACACATTGAGATCCATATGCACTACATCAGAGAACTTGTGCATGATGGCACCATTCACCTACTCTTCTGTTCATCTTCAGAACAAGTAGCTGATATTTTCACCAAAGCATTTTGTGAGAAGACCTTCAGCAATATCAAATCCTTGCTGGGGATTTCTGATCATGCTGTGAATCATGAGTGAAGACAATATTTCCAAATTTTGTTTACAGTCGATGTTTAAGGGAGGATTTTCCCAAGTTGGTTCTGCCTCTTTCCTTGTTTAAATGGACATGCGGTATGTAAAGGGTGACTAAGCCTTTTTGATAGGCCCTATAATTTTCTGATATATTACTCATAATTCAGGATTAAGGGGGGGTGTTAGAATAATCAACCCATAGTTTACCCACTTAGACATTAATTTAATTATTTTTGTCTTATTAGCCTAGTTCATGTGTCCCACCTTGTGCAAGTTGTCTTTTACCTATCCATAGTGGTCAAACTTGCCTTATTTGACTCATGTAGTGCATGGGAAATCCCAAGGAATCAAATATTCTTTATTCTTGGCCTCCTAGGCATCCTTCTTATTTTTCTGCTTTATTCCCTGCTTTTTCAGTGTTTTAAAGCAAATGGAAAAGCTAGACTAGGTGAGGTGAACTAGTTTTTTGTCCTCTTCATCCTCCACTCTTTTCTCCTTGAAAAAGCATGCATGAGCTGCCATTCCACCACTCTTTATCTTGCCTAAGCCATTTTTCCAACTCATGAGCTCCATGACAGATTTGGGATCAACCTTTTACACCTATGGGGGATTTGCTTATTTTTAGTAAGCTTGCTTCATGCTAGATTCGAATTGCTCCTCATGCATTCAAATCCCTGATGTATGTTATTTATTCAGCAACCTATTATTTTATAGAGTTGGCTATTGTACACTGAGTTAATATAGTTTAGTGTTCAGCTTCAATTTCAGTCTCTTTTGTGAGTGATTTTGCATGATCAATTGTTAATTGTTGTGAGTAAAATTAATCTATCACTGGGTTCAATTTCCACAGCAATTAGGCACTCCCTTGAATTTATCATGCAAATCATAAAACTTTTCAAGCCTAAGAACTAACACAGGGATTGAATTTACCTATTAAGAAAAAAATAATCTATGAATCATCATTAAAGACCCGCCAGTTAGTGATATTATCTGGAATGGACGGTCTAAATAATAATTCAATAGAAAAAGAATTAGGAGAAAAATTTTCAGTGGGAATAAGTCGTGAAGCTACGTTTGCTAACAAATCAGCTTCCTGATTCTGAAAATGAGGAATGGATTCAATATTAAAAGCATCAAGTGCTAAAATCAAATTCCATAACTCCCTTTGGTAACTTTGTAGGTGATTAGATAAACAGTGAATGGAATTACGAAACTGTCTAACAATTATTTCAGAATCACCAAATGCAATCAAAACTTTAACTTTTAAGTCTAATTCCTTCTTGAGTCCTTGTATAAGGGCTTCATATTCAACCATGTTGTTTGTGCAAATAAATTCCAGTCTACAAGACAGCATGAGTTTGTTTCCTGCAGGGTCTAGGAGCATGCAACCTACTATTGCACCTTCATTGGATCAAGATCCATCAAAATATAGATGCCAAGTCTTATCAACAAGGATATTTACATTATTTATAGTATTCACGTTATTTACCTGACTAGGAGCAGCTTCCTAAAAATCACAATGCATAATTTCTGATTTATTTACAGAATTGGTAAATGCAGATTTAAGTGTAGGAAAACTCCCTAAATTAGAATCATACCCATAGTTTTCTAAAATAGAATCATTCAACAGAACTGGTTCATTGGGAGCATTTATTTCAGTCACCATGTGTTTCATGTACCTTTCTCTGTCAATTCTAATCTGATTTGGATGCCCATTTTTAGGCAACCACAAATGTGACCACCTAGTGGAAAAATATCCTTTTAAGGCTTGAGACCAGTCACAGCTTAAAAACAGCCCATAGACATCTGGTATGTCCACTACCACTACGTCAATAACCTGGAAGATCTATGGATTGGTAGCCATCCTAATAATTACTCCTTCTAATTCTCCTATAATTTTTACCTTGGATCGATCTAGTTGGTTGATTTGGATTTCACAAGGAGTGGGCTTGGCATTTAGCTTCTTACAAACCGAGTAAGGCATGACGTTTGATGAAGCCCAAGAATCTATCATACAGTTATGAACATTCCGGTTGAAAATTTCAAACGTTAGTAGAAAAGGTGGAGTTGTAGATTTGGAGTTCTTACCTATGAGCGAATCTTTATCAACAGCTGTTTTGACATTACTGTTATAACCTACTGCTATTTTACTAGTTGCATGATCAAGGTTATTAACTGAAGATACAGAGGGTTGATTGTTTGTTTTAGTGGTTGATGGATTTGATAAATTAGAGAGTATCGAACCACCGGGCATGGGATAAATTTTCAATAGATTAAACATGCTAATATTAGCCCTCTATTTCTTAAGATCTTCTATGATGTCATATTGTAGGTCTATACCTTGAGTGACAGGCTACTGATTTGAAGTTTGAGGACTATTCTTAGGTGCTGATGATGGTTGTGGATCTACAGGCCCTTTAATTCTAGTGTTATGGGTGTGCTGGTTTACAAAGACAGAATGGTCACTAGACTCTCTGTCTTTGATTGAACTATCCCATAAATGACAATTAAGTGGAAGGGGATCTTCAGAATTTTTCTCTTTAGTTTCAAGCTGATTAGATTCATGATCATCATCTGACTCTTGATTAGTTGAGGAATCAAGTAAAGCATAAACAACCCTTATAGTATTGAAAACTTCCTCATTAGTTGATATGACAGGGGGAGTATTTTTCCTAGCGTTTGAGGATGTAAACGGCTGGTATGCGGTCTTGAAATTTCCTCTATTTGAAGTACCCTCCCCATTGTTTCTTTTCAATATCACCACTTCATTTGTAAGAGACCTAATTGCTTGTTGTAATTTTTCTACATCAAAAGCAGGGGCATCTTTTTTGTCTGTGTTAGTTCTAGAAGCAGTTTCATTGCGTTTACAAAGGAAACCATTAGCTTTTCCATTATTTTCTGGCTCAAACGTCAATGAATTTTTCTCAACCTTTATTGCTTCATCAAATGTTTCAACTAGAGTGATTTTACAAGCTTGTTTTACAAACATACCGAGGTATTTAGGTAAGGCTGAAGCATAATTCTTGATTATGATGTCTTCTGGAGGTTGGGAGGCCACTAGTATCTTATTCAGAAGAGTAAGAAAATGCTGATTGAAATCCTTTATCCTTTCTTTGCTCTCCATATTAATCCTAGCCAATTCTAGTGCTAACACAGCAAGGGTTTTATCTTCACCAAACTTGTTCAGGGATGCTTGACTAAAATCACTCCAGCTTGTTCTGGATCCTTGTGTCAGGGAAAAATACCAAACTGCAGCCTTTCCTTCAAAAGTTAAAGGGAATAGTTGACATACCACATCCTCATGCTGAACATTCATAGTCTGAACAACCAAGATGAACTTGTCAATGTGATTTTCAGCTAAGCCCTTATCATCTGGGTCAAACTTAGGTAGCAATTGATCAGGGTGTTTGGGTAGGTTATGCTGTAGTCCAGGAACAGCAACAGCACCGCATCATAACCATGGTCTATCAGCATTAGGGTTACCCTGATTATGTTCACCCATGTCTAGATCAGGTTCTGAGTTTGATGAAGACTCATTGTTATGGTGACGAGGACTATCTGGTGGTGATCCAGGAGGTGAAAGAGGTAGATCAGATCCACCTGCAGATAACAATTGTCAAGAAGTGTTATGATTCAAGAGGTTTGTCTCCAATCAAATCAGCAGCTGATTCAGTCACTGCCAATGTTTGGAAATTAGTTCTGCTTGGTAATCTGAAGTTAATTGGGGGAATCCCTGTTTGGCGAGAATATGCTCTGGTTAAGATTCTACCTGATTCCTCTAAATTTTGACTTATCTATTTATGGGAAACTGTTGAGACATTAGGGTCCCTTTCAATAATATATCTAACTATATCTAGGAATGGATTATTTACAGTTTTAGGTTGTGATGTAGAGACCGGGGTAGACAATGTTCGAAAACTTATGAGGGAGGAATTTGGTTGATCACTGATAGGAGCACTATGCGATCGATCAGCCATTAATATTTTAGCTTAGTCCCTCCTTCTAGTGCCATTTGTTTGGCTAGGAAATGTGACCTATAGGGTTTTTTGGCCAACTACTGAAAAACATTCCACATACTTGACTTACTGCAATCTTGTATGTGTTTCATTTAATTGTTTTTCATAGGTTAACGGCCCTGCTACCTGTAAAATATGCTCTCAAGGTAGAGAGTCTCTTGGGGTGTAGATGGTAAATTATACTTAATCAAATCTTCACTCAAATCAAAATATCTAATTAAAATGACTAACTAATGCTAACAAATACCTTTAAGCTAAAAAAGAAAAACAATAGTAGTTCCTAATCTTGATCTATAATGACCTAAGATGCAATATAACTATCCCAAACTGGGAGCTGAAATTAATAATATGATAACAAGTTTTATTTAAAAATTTGATCTATGATCCTGCAATGTTAGAAAAGCCTACTCTCAGCAGAGACAGATCTAAATCAACTTACAATCAAATAACATTTTATTATAAATTAATTTGAAATTGAAACAAAACTCATAATCGAAATAAATTTAACACAGTATTGAAGCATGAAAAATACACTGAGGTACTAACACTGAAATGAATAAAGTTCAACTCACACAGTCAGTACTTTGTATAAAATCATATCATTATCAACTGAAGAAAAGAAACATGAAAAAGTTCACTTACTTTTCTACATGACACCTAACCATCCATGCTTCAACACTAAGTACTTTGTTCAGAATCAATTAACAAACGTGCTTTCAGATATAATATAAAGATACATATATATGAAAAGGAAATTCAACATAGGAAAAACAACATTAAGACAGCATGATATAACTGATAGACTTAGCTAATGTCTTCAATATGTCTGTAAAATATAGTAATCCTCGGAAATATTTCTAAAGGAACACAAATATACAGAATCATATTAAGTGCTGTATTATATTTGTTCATAACAAGTTCCAGGATTCCAACCCTTTACTTCCATTCAGAATTTTCTTATAAAGGAAATTAAAAGACTACAACTGACTAACTAGACTCTCCTATTCCTCAGGAAAAATCCCAATCGTATCCAAATATGGTTAAATTGTGACCAGAATCATAGGCATGTTGTTACAAAATCATCTGGAGATAAAGATACGCCAAGAGGTTAACTTACTGGAGAAAATCCAGCATTATACTCTCCAAATCATAGTAACACCATATTGGATAATCCGTGCCAACAGAAGCTTAAAAATAGGAACGAAGTAATCACTAAGCATAAAATCAGTTGTAAATCCTGAACCTTCTTCATTGAGTAGCCACATACAGTCAAAAGACACGAATATAGACCATCATCCAGTTTTATCCCAACAATTTCTTTGACACCTGTAAATATTAACAAATTTTTTTTTAGCAAGATTTAATGATGATCAATTAAGCATGAGCGAGATATCTGCAGAATTTTAAATCTGTAGATATCTCAATTTAATCATTTAGACCATGAATTGAAAACCAAAACTGATGAACCCAAAATATCACTAACCTTTATGGATCTATCCAAAATCCTCTGTAGGCATAATGTAAGATACAAAAGACAAAATTTAGAAGCCACTAGAAAAACAAAATATCAGGTTTTTAAGGCCAAATCGAGGAAGAATCGAATAGGTACACTTCTCCTAGCTTCATTCAATTTAGCCCTGAACTTGATAGCCATGGTCCTGTTAATCCTATTCTGTCTTTTCAATCTTTGATTCTTTAACAAAAGCCTTTTAATCAGTTCTTTTCATTTCAACTTTTTTCCTCTTAACACATCCCATTTCTCAATCCAATTGATCAATTCAGCTTTTAAAGATGTAATTTCTTCCAGGGCAATTGTTTGTATAACTTGTGCTTCTTTTAAATCTATTTGTAGGGAAGAAATCAATTGGACATGAGGATTTGGATCAGTTTGGTCCTTCAACTCTCTTTTCATGTTTATTCGGGCTTCTTCAATTAAGTAAGGCTTTCTGTCAATTTCTTGGTCACCCTCACGATTCTCTTGCTGACTCTCAACCAACTTGTTTGCAGAGATATAAACATATTTAATATCTAGCATAAATGGGACTATGGGAGCTGGATGTGGTCAAATGTCTGAAGAGTCACTCACCGCAATAACTGAGATATCCCCAACACTCAAATTCCTCCTGGAAAGCAAAGCAGTTGTCATACTGTGTGTGGTTCTTCATATAGCCAGATTGCTCACAGCACAGCTAGTATGATCTTCAGCCTCTTTTTGCTTCATATCAACCTGTGCATGAGAAGAACTCTTGTCTTGATAGGTTATGGGAATTGAGGGTTTCCTTACTTGACCTCGAGAATTATTTGCAGGATTTTCAATACTAGTTTCCACCTCAATTTTTACATCATCAAGACTTAGGGTTTGTTCAGGATGAAACCCTTCATCCCCCAAATCATCCTAAGAACCAGAGTCCTTGATTTCAAGCTCGACTTCTTCATTTTTTACCCAACTACATCGAACCCTAGGCCTCTGTTTGGGCCATTCCTCATTAACCCCAAACCCATTTCGCACAAGGAAAGAATCCCAGGTCTGACCTAGTTCTTCCAACCGACTGGACACAATAATTTTAACTAACCCATGGTGGGATAAACTCCTATTTTTATCCCCAACATTAGACTGATAAGTGGATGCCATTTTATGCAAACTATTTAAAAATAAAAGGGTAATATTGACAGGGTACCCCTTAAATATCAACAACAGCTGAAGGTGATATAATTGTGTCTGAGACAGCCTACCTTCGCAAGTTACATACTTGATGATTATCTCCAGTATCTAAGGCATTCACAGATTCATTCGATGGGGTTTGTGCACATGTGGGAGACATTGAAATTAAGCTATCTGAGAAATTCATTCCTCAAGCTATTTGCTTGCCACAAACTGGTGAGAAGTGGTATAAAGGAAAACATATTAAGAATGACCAGTGTAAAGGGTTTCTTACCCCTGCTCATCGACAAACCAAATTCAAATTCGTCTTCCCATCCCAGTTATTAATGAAGAAATGGAGGGTTATTTTGGAGCTAATCATCAAGTATGTATACGATCTCTTGACACTCGGGAGAAGCATATAGATATTCGTCACCAATAAGTTCGAACCTAGACATTGGAGCCATGGCAGAAAATACACAAACCTATATGTTTTTCGAAACACAGATTAAAAGATGCAATCGATTTATCAACAATATAGGAATTACCAGCAATACTCTGAAATACCCTATTTTATCAAAACCATGAAAACCTTCCTGTAAGTTCATCATAATGTGAATTGGCAGAGACAAGAGGTTTCGAAAACAACTTACCAAAACATAATGAGCCGCAGGAGAGTCACACAGGTGAGTTATTGCAAGTGATGTTTGCATGATTAAGGATTGACAGATAGCAACCGTCAAACGACACGACTACCAAAACCTTAGTTCCACCATTACTTCATCATTAATTGTAATTTCATAACATGTTGATAATGGAGGTTAACTCATCATTTTTTTAACACATGACTAAATAATTTCCAAAAACCTTAATCCTTCATTTATCGAATACAATCATAATAATGTGATCACCTTAGCATATAATCAATATCTTAGGGTAAAGGTAAAAAATGATCAGAGAATAATTTGATAATGTGACCAAACCAATGTCAAAAACCTAGAAAGTGACTTTACACCTTCATCAAAAACTTTGATACCAACCTATTTCAGAAATATGAATTTGAAATAAGTGATGAGCATATAATATAGTAGGGTTTATGAAGGTCACATTAAATTCACCTTAAAACTTATGACAACTAAGATAAGATAAATAATTCAGAAGTGATGAAGCTTTACCAAATTTTCCATATGAATCAAACAATAACAGTTATCACATCATGCAATAACTAGTTTGAATTAATAATTAATAAATTCATTTGATTTTAATCAAACATGAGTGATGAGTGGAAAAATAGGAGCTACTAATCTTCTGTAATTATATTCCTCCCGATGATTGACAGAAATGAAGAATTAAGATCATAAGAGTCGAATTTTGCTATTAATGATGTTCAACCCATCCGAATCAATTAGTCAAGTAAGTTTCTGTCAAGAGTGCCTTAAGAATCAAATATTCTTAGGGCCCTCCTAAGATATCCATAATGAGTTTTTTTTAATCTAGACAAAAAGAACCAATATTGCTTGAAAATTATCAATCTTCAAATTACTTGTGTTAAAAAACGCTTCAAAGGGTGTTGCCTACCAATAAGGTGGTAGCAACTGACTGATGACAGTTTGCATGACTATGCTTGGGCCACCTATAGGTTTATTGGTGATAGGTTGTGGTGTGGAAATGGGTCCACTTGCTATGGTTATGTTGAAAAATGGATCTGGATTTGCACCAGCCCTGGGGCTTCATGGTGCAGTATGGAGGCCTAGTTCATACTAGTATGGGTCTGAATTTGAATCAGAGACTGTGTCACCCTCTTATGGTGTGGGAGATCACTGAGAATGGTTTCGATGATGTTGATTTAATGTCCCGAATGGTGGTGGTTTGCCTCTTAGGCGTGAGGAAGAGCATGGGGGATCAATTATGTTACATGTTTATCAAACTGATGTTTGGACCCCGGTTTCGATGGCTTCCTATTGGATGTAGGTGGTCACTCGGCCACAAAGACTGCCAGAAGACAGCGCTTGAATTTTTCCTCATGGGAATTTTCTACTCAATCGGAAGGGGTCGTTGCCCATTTCGCTTGGTAATTCCTCTCAGCGGCCAGCTACAGGAAATTAAAACAGCAACTGAAATTAAACTAGTATGCTGGACAGAGGTAGTTGAGCTGCACTAACATTACCTATTAAAATGAAATGTAACCCCTATTAAACTGAAAATGAACCTATGATTGATATACCGCACATTTCTGATCAAATTTGGCGAGGGGGTCGCAAAAAAATTTCAGAAATAAGCAAGGGGGTCACACAGATTTCACAGATAGTCACAGTCTATGTTTCTAAGTGAAGTCACACCTTTCAGGGGATTAAGTGCACCCTAGGCATAGCTGTTAGGCTATTAAGTGCGCCCTCATCCCCTGTTCAGGACTGATAAGTGCAACCTACCCTAGATTTGGGGTTTTTCTGATCCTGAGTCAAATCTGACCGACAGTAACCTGTACTGTGGCCAAACTGACTTTAATTTTCCTAGTAGAGGCTTCAGAAACACTAATAATTGGAAATAAACTAGATCTAAACTGAATTTGACATGAAATTTTAAAAACTAGGGAAAAAATATAAAAAAAACTTGAAATTTTAAAAATATGGACCAAGTATCCTATGGGATCGACTTGGCATGGTCGACAATTCTGTAGCAGGGATTTCTCCTTGCCACAGGGGCAGGAATGGCTCCCTTCTATCTATAGGATAGAAGGGTAGGTTCCTTCTTGTCGAAACACTGAAAGGAAAAATGAAATGTAAAGAACAGTAATGAAAACAAAGAAGGAGAACCCCTCTGCACACAAGGTTAGGGTTTTGCTTCCAATAATCTGCAAACAATATGTTAGAAATTGAAATACCTGCAAAACAATTTAGGAAATAAAACTGCAAATAAAACCATGGATTAGAAAACAAATAAACTACTAAGGAAATACAGAAAATAACAAGCTATACCTTCTCTTTGGGTGGAATGGGCCACCATGCCCTGACTTGAAGAAGCACCTCTCTTGGATGGGGGACTTATGGCTCAATGGATATGGAGGAGAGGGAGTGTGGGTGGCTTGAGAGACAAAGGTTCTTAAAGCAACCATGGGCAGCATAATAGTATGCAAGGGAGAAGTGTTTTGAGAGTGACACCCCACCCTCCTTTTATAGCTATTTTTGGGGTTTTAGGGTTTTAAGCCCTTGGTCCAGGATTTATCCCCTTCCACCCTAATTTTAGCTCATTTTAGGGTTTTGGCCCCTTTTTGGGGGCTTTAGCTCCTAGGAGAGTATTTTAGGCTCTTTTTTGGGGTTTTTAAGCCCTTTTCTTCATCCTTACACATTTTTGAGGGTGTGTGGGTCTAATGGAGGGTCGTGAAGTGGTGTCCTTGGGTGGTGTAGGTCATGGAGAGCTTAGTGAGGGATTTTTTGGGTTAATAGGCCTATTGTGTGGGATGATTTCTGATGGTTCATCCTTTCTTCAGACATAGAGGATGGAACATCCTCAATGACTAGAGGCTCCACTACTCTCCCTGATCATAAGCATATGTCGTTATAGGGAACTGGAGTAATGAATTAAGTGGGCATGTTGGTAGTCTCAAACTGGTGGACTTCTTTATTGTTTGGGTTGGGGTTAGGTTGAGGAGGCAACTACGGGCATGTAGGCATATTAGGTGCAACATTGTTCGGGAGTTGCGGCTTTTGCTGTTGGTACTCCTAGTATGGCTGAGGGTATTGTTGGGGAGGGTATTGTTGGTGAGGAAACTGTTGATTTGGAAACTATTGAGGAGATTGGCTGTGGGGAAACTGGTTTCCTAGATGGGATTTCCTCCACCCAGGAGACCAAGAATTCTATTGGTTTGGTGGTTGTGTCCAAGGGTTCTAGGAGTTGAAATTCTGCATAGGAGGTTGAGAAGGATGCCATTGATGGTTGGAATAAAGTGAAGGGAATTTTGTATTCATATGATGCATATTATTCCAAATATTCATATTATTCAAAAATGGAAATGAGTATGGAGTCATACCTTGGTTTCAAGTTTGCCAAGGATTTTTTTGGGGAATGAAGTAGGCTGGTTCCACTTATGGAGTTGATGCCTATAGAACTGCCTTTACTTGAGGTAGTGGGCACTCCTTTGTATCATGTTCAAGTGGGAACTCCTTCAAGGGATGTTTCTTCCTACATCTAGGGTAGAATACACCAAGTGTTATATCTTGTACTACTCGTTTCTTCTTCACCCTCAGGACATCTATTTCTGAATAGATGGAGATCATCATTTATGTTTTGAATTTTTTGAGAAGGTTTCCTATTTATGCTCAAGTGGGTCCTCCATTGGATGACTTCTGTGTTCCGTCGAATACATCTCGTTCCAATTTGTCCCATTTGTTGGTCCTAGAAGATCCACTGGAATACCTTCTGCATAATTCAACAATCTTTTCAAAGGATTCCTTTGAGATACCCCCCTCTCCCAGCAGTTTCAACATACCTAGAAATTCTTCCCTAATCCCATGAAGTAGTGTTATATTGAGCACATATAACCCCATATTAGTCTGTCTATCCCTCTACACATTGTACAAGAGCCTCTCAACAAAATATTCCAAACTTTCTTTGTCCCTTTGTACCATCTTGAACAACTCTTCTATTTTATCTTTAGTGTTGCAATACTCCTGGTTATTTTCTAGGAACACCTGTTTCATTTGGTCCCACTTGGTGCTAGTTTCACCAACTAGGCTCATCAACCAATGTAGCCCATTATCCTTCAAAGTAGCAGGGAAAATTTTTAACTTTTTCTCGCTGGAAGTGTAGTCATAGCTACAACAGAGGATGTCAAAATAGAAGAGGAATTTATTCGGATCCTCTGTGGCCTTTCCATGAAAATGAGGTAATACTGATGATGATATGTTTTTCATGGGGGCTTGTCCAACTGGTTGTCGAATGGGGAATTGAAGTGTGACAATTGTCCCCTCAGGTGGGGGCTCATCGTCATTGTGATGATTTTCACCCATCACCTCTTCATGATCTTCCGGTTCATGTGCGTTATTAATATTTTATTATTCTCTCTCATGCCTTTGTTTCTTCTAATATTCTTGCTTCTTATGAAACTATGTCTAATCCTACTTTGTCACCTCCTTCCTATTAATGTGATAAACCATGTCTCGATCACCTGATCCCGTAACACTAACTATGTCTTCCTTCGTACAAACACCTGAGGGTGTTGCATCTCTTCCTGTGTTCTCCATTGTGGAAACTGATGCTTCCACCCTGGGGGTCAATGGGATTCTTTTGACAAAGGACCCCTAATGGTGAGCTCCAGCAGAGGAATTGGTTCTGGAAACAAGATCGTCAATGAATGTTCTTCTTTCCAATGCTAGATTTATACCACGACCTTGACCACCTGCAATGTTAGTATTTTGGGGGGTTATGGGGGTTATAGGAATGTCATGCTATACTCTTCTCATATTCATGCAACCCAAAACATGCAAACTTAAAGGGTAAAGAAAAATGAATACATGCAACTACTATGGTGTCTAATGATTACCTTCCCCAAAAACGACGCCAAAATTTTGGTCACTCTATATGCCAGTTATTTAAAACCATCATGCAGAATGCTCAATATAAATTGTCAACCCAGGGAAGTCTTTTTATTTCAAACGGAACTCACATTGTCTGTACTTAAACACTAAGTAGTTGATGAGTGAATAAACTATCTTACTTATCTATTTTGTCAAACTCCTCCCATAATCAAGCTAATCTTAAACTACCTATCTAGGAATTCATAATTGCAAACACTTCCTACAACTTCAATCCAACAACAAATGATTCCTGAAATAAATATCAAAAATTACTTTTGCAGAAATTTAAATCCTAATTTACCAGACTATATGCAGATCCATTGTGACTAGCCAATCCAACCTTAATCTAGGAATAATAAATAACAGGAATTGAATCAATGGCTCTAGACTATAGTCTTCTCAAATTAGCAAACCTGGGCAAGACAAGTAATTAAAAGAAAATAAGGGCGAGTTTGAATGTTACAGCTATCACACACATGCATAAAATAAACTAACCTACAAAGTCGACTGTCACACCACACTGCTGCAACTTAAACGAAATGGAAGTACTGAGTATTCAAGGAAACATAATGATTAAACATGATTGTTGAATCTATTGAAACAAATGCATACAATGTAACATCCACACCACACAACTAATTAATCAAACATCTAATTAACTCGGTGATCTTTGTGGGAAGGCGGACCCAGCCTTTGAACAGAGATGCTAGAACTAACACAAGTTAAAACACAGAGATCTGAATAATCTTGATACTTGTATTAAAATGGTGAAATGAAGGTACACTCTTTGTTACAGCTTACACAATAAAATATGATACTATGCAACCCCTGGCTCTAAATATTTTCTCATACTTATACAACAACAATTGTAACCCTCACTCACTAATATCGGGTAGCCATGAAGATCTATGATATTCAGGCTGCCTTGTTACATGCATTGTTACAGTGGTGGAAGGAATTAAACAGAGGCAGGGAACATGGGAAATTTTGTTGCCTGAGCTAGTAAATGGATAACATAACCAATTCAAGAGAGGCTCTGATGATTGCAGCTAACTTTAAGTAGTGGCACACTATTGTAGCTAAGTTTGTTGCAGTTGTTTCTATCTCAGCAACATTTGTCGAGCCCACATGCAATGATGACCCTTGGTTGGATCCACATGTAGATACAGAACTGGAAAGTCACAACTGATGTGAATGCTCATATCCTCTTTGGACCACTTGAGCTGCTACACCTGCACTCTCTCATAGCTTGCACTATCTTTGTGAAATCATAATGATTTAGCATAATTCAAGAAGCAAATTCTTGATTATATCAATTATAAGCATTAATGAGATGAAACAATAAATAATCATACCTGTGAAGATTCAGGGTTCAAGTGAGGAAAGAATGTCTATTTGGTGCACAAAATGGAATAAGACAAGACAAACAGGGTATAAGGGATGTGGTTAAAAAAGGGAATTTTGGGACCCAACACTATTGAAGTTATGGGTTGGAATCACTATGTATGACATCTCCATACCAATAGCGCATAAACAATTTCAGTGGCATGGACTACTTGCATGGACAATTCATGACACTCCCGAGTTAACACATTTTTGTGGTATGTAACTTTATGTTGCGTGTCGTTAAAATTATATGTTTTTATGGTAAAAAACATGTATTTTTTTTAAATTAATAATCTTTTGATGCTATAACATTAATATATATATCTCACATGTCTTCAAAGAAAGGGAAAATTGCATGTCCAGTATGTGGTCCTAGGATAAAATCTCATTGTTGAAAGAAGTTTAGCAAAGGAGGTGTTCGATGAATACAATCACTTCCTCCCTAAGAACCATAGGTATCGAACTATCAAAAAACAAATCAATGGTAAATAATAGAATGCAAAGAAACCACGAAGAATGACACCTCACCTATGGAAGTTGGAATATAACAGAAATCGTCAAGGTATACAATTTGTATATGTAGCATAAAATATGTTCACGTAATATTATGATTTTTATATTTTTACTGAATTTTCTCTACCGTGGTTGTCATGAATTATTGTTATTGTGTTTTAATTTATGTTTAATGAATGTATTTAAGGCATGAATGGGATTCCAAGAGGAATGAAGAGTTATCTATACAATTCAGTAGGTTTCCTTATTACAAGCACCTACAAATATCTCATTTGTTCGATACAATGCATATCGGGAAGAATGTAACAAAAATGATATGGTAGACATTAGATGGAAGGTCTGACAAAGATAAAATTGAAAAAATTTGTAGTGACATTGGAAAATCCAATCATGCTTTGCAAAGTGTAATTATTTCCAATGCCGGAAATGGGTACTGAAATATTAGTCTTCCATGGTTATTGATGGAGCAACAAAGTAATACTATAAAAGATGTCACTCACAAAATAAGGTTTTTGACGGGGTTTTCGTCGAACATACAAAATATTTTAACCAAAAAGATTGATTTTGGCGGTGTTAAAACTCATGACTAGCATATATTCATTAAGGTAATTATTTACGTATATAATTTCCATTAAGTAAATATTTTTAGTAATTGTTCTCTCCTATTTGGAAGCATTAGATAATGATTTGATTTTTTCTACAGTGTGTTCTACCTTTGGCTTTCCCAAGTAGCTTTGACGACAACATAAAACAAGTTATATATGATCTTGGTAAATACATGAGGTAAGTAACAATTTTATATCCATTAAAAATGTTCGTTATTTTCAAGGTTTCATTAATTATTTACATATTGTGTTTTACAACTTGGAACTATATTAATATTCCTCAATCTGGTTGATCATTGTTATTTTCTTGCATCTTTTGTAGGTGGATTTCATATAAATAAATCCATAAAGAAGATATTAGGTATTGAAAGATAGAAATTCCTGGTCTAATGTGTGAAATGCACAAGTATTTACCTTCAACATTTTTTAATTCACAAGAACACAATCTCATACACCAAGTTGAGGAGATTAAATTGTGTCACAGACCTAGAAAATCAAGGTCAATGTGGATGGTGGAAAGCCATTTGATTTCATTAAAGGATTTTGTTAGAAAAAGAGCACGCCTTGAGGGTTCCATGGTGTAGGGCTATATGCTATATCAATACATGGTGTACATTAGTGAGTATCTTCCAAATTTAGCAAAAAATATAAATCTTCCTCGCATTTGGCATGTCGACTCCATCAAAAAATTTGAAGGGGAGGTCCTATTGGGGAAAGGTAGAAAGAGGAAAGTCAAAGGTAATTGAATGGTGTAAATTTAATTTATTATACAATTAATTTTTCAATTTATGTAATTTATTATTCCATCAGTATTTTAAGGTAAACTTAACTTCCTTTAATGATAACTAATTTACAATTCTTAATTGTTATTTTTCATATAGTTGGTCGCGTGTGGGACGCAATACATTTATACATTGCAAAAAATATTGATTGGATGGAGGAATGGATTGAACAATGTACATAATGGTACCTTATCATGGGAAAGGGTTAGTAAAATGATTAAAACAGTGCATCATCATTGAGAAGAATATCCCGAAGAACTTACACAAAGGGAAATTGATTTAACATGTGGTTTAAAAGATAAAAAGGCAAGTATATTTACCCTGTTCATTTTTTTTGTTGTTTCACATTGTATCAAAATATTTCTCTTGTTTATGTCTCCTTATATATTTATTTACCGAGTCAGCCATGATGCAGTTGATACATCACAATTCTATGTGGTGCAATGGTCATAAATTTCACATCAAAAAGTTGGATGACAAGAAGAAAACATTTGACTGTGGGATAACTGCTGTTTTTAAAGTCACTAATGTTTCCTCTAGAAGTGACAGGCATCCAGCAGTATATGAAAATAGGTACTATGGTTATTTGGAAGATATGCTTGAGTGTGACTTTAACTCCTTTAAAGTAGTTCTATTGAGGTCAAATGGTACAGGCTATGAATGAATGAATGTGATCCTAAAAGAACTGTTATTGAGCATGCTAATGGATTTACCATGGTTAATACAAGGGCACTTGAACCAAAAATAGAGCCTTGTGTTCTTCCGAGTCAATGTGAGAAGGTATTTTAATCAAAGGATCCAGGTAAAGCAGGTCAACCATACATTGTTAGATATGATCCAAGAAGAAGACTGGTCAAGTATAATGTAGAGGAAGAAGACAATGTTGAAGAAGAAGGTGATGCATATTAGGAGTAGTTGGCCACTAACGTAGTTGTGTCAGAGGAAGAATCCGATCAAGAAGTTGATCATCCAAATGATGTAGCAGACAATGAAATTGACATTAATGATATTGAGGATGAATATCTAACCGAAAATGACATTTATCATGATCCTGATATGAGTGATCCTTTCAACGATAGTGATTCATAACTAGATGATGATACAGATGTTGAGTTAGATCAATAAGAATCCAAATGACATTGTAGCTATGTTGGAATCTACGAGATATTTGAGAACATCATTTTTCATAATTTATTATGTTTATGACTATTTATTTATGTTTAAACCATCGTTATCATCATCATCGTAACCACCACCACCATAATCATCATCTTCACCATCCTCATCCTCATCCTCATCATCTTCATCATAATCCTCATCATCATCATAATCATCATCATCCCCATCATCATCATCATCAACATCATCTTCATCATTTTCATAATCGGCAACATTTTCGTCATGATCCCCATCATCAGTGTCATCAGCCTCTTCCTCGTCAACTTCATCATCATCATCATCATCACCATATTCATCATGATAATCATCATCAACGTCATCAGCCTCTTCCTCATCAACATCATCATCATCATCATCTTCTTCTTCTTCTTCTTCATCGCCATCATCAGCATCATCATCACCATCTTCATCATCATTGCCACCATCATCATCTTCATCATCACGGCCACCATCATCATCACCATCATCATCGTCATCGTCATCACCATCTTCGTCCTCGTCGTCCTCATCATCATCATCATCACCGTTAAAATTGGTTAATTTGGAAAACAGTAAAGGGTTCCAAATTTTAGGTGGGTTCCAAATATTAATATTTATATATTACAAATATTTTACAAAATCATACTTTTCAAATTTATTTTATAAAACAAATTTTAAAAATTAATATTTTAAAATCTAAATTTATTTTAGTTCAATATAATATACATCTTAGAATTTTAAACAAAATCTCAAATTTTCAACACTTCAAAACTACATACTTATGTGACTTTAAAATATGTTTATTTTCACAATTATGCATTCTATGAATAAAAAAAAGCTTCATTCATGATCAAATTATTTTTTACAAACTACCAAATTATAATATTAACATAACCAAAATGAAAAAAATTTCAATCATAATAAAATATTTATTAACACACTACCAAGTTAGAATATTAACATAACATAACCAACCTTTGGTCCATTTATTTTATTGCATTTTTTTTAGAGAAGCATATTTTATTAACTTACAATTTTTCAAATTTATAAAAGCAAAGATGTTCATGACTATGTCATTAATTTCAAGTGTATGAATGTTCTATTCAAGTGTAAGAATGTTATAACTTATTATATTTGTAATAAATTACAATGCATATGAAGAACACTACAATATATAGGCTTTAATAAAGTCTAATAAATTGGTATGATCAAAAATCATTATTAGGGTATATGTATTTCAAAGAAGGGGTATAAAGCCTAGTGTGAGGTTAATATAATGACTAAGCCTCAACAGTGATGAAACAAATTTATATATATTTAAATGTCCTATCAATTTCCATTTTTTATTTATGCTATCGATAAATTTAAACACAGAAAATTCAGCTCCAAGCACTCTAAATCTATTGATACTATCTCCTTTTATCTCTTTGCATTTAGCTAGTCATATTGTGTTATTATGACAGATTTCAAGGGATAGGTGGGAAACGATGGAAGCGATGTTGATGATGGTGAAAATGACAATGAAATTGATGATGAGGCTGATGATGATGATGACGACAATGATGATGAGGATGATGATGAAGATGATGATGATGATGAAGATGGTGGTGGTGATGATGATGATGATGATGATGATGATGACGATGATGACGACAATGGGGATGAAGATGATGATGATGATGAGGATGATGAGGATGATGATGACGATGATGAGGATGAATATGAAGATGATGATGAGGATGATGATGATGATGATGAGTATGAGGAGGATGAGGATGAGGATGATGGTGAATATGGTGATGTGGAGTATGAGTATGATGATGAATATGGTGATGTTGATGAGGAATACGGTGATGACGCTGATGCTAAGGATCATGATGAATATGTTTATGATTATGAATATGATGAATATGACGATGACGATGAGGATGATGAGGATGATGAAGAGGAGGAGGGGGAGGAGGAGGATGAGGATGAGGATGAAGATGATGATGAGGAATATGATGATGAGGATGATGATGATGCTAATGATGATGAGCATTATGATGTTGATGAAGATGATGATGATGATGATGATGGTGATGATTATGATGATTAGTGTGAAAGATCTACATCTCAAATATGATTTCATAAATCCAATATGAGGTAATAATGTAAAATCCTGATTCTTTGGGAAAAGCCATTATTATAGCTATAAGAATATATGCTATTAACTCAACACCCTAAACCCACAATAAACTATGATTATTAACTACCACATTGGATGATATCATTATTATGAATGTTGCACCTATCAAATTTGTAATTTGAGATGTTTAACCTCTTTTTAGTCTCCATTTTGAGTTGTAGCATCCTTCTTGCATATTAAAAACATATAATTTGCTCAATATTACCTTAATATTCCCTCAATATAAAAAAATATAGTAAGTATATCACATATAGTCAATAGAATAGCGTTGAGATATGAGACCTATGCTCAGATTTTTCACCCAAAAAATACCATTGAAGGACTCAAATGAACTGTGTAAGGTTGTTTTTTCACATTAATATATTATACAACATCTTGGGGGCATATAAAGATGAATTTTTTGACCTATCACATCTCATTTCCACATTTAGTTTGTTTTAAAAAGAAATCAAGTTGAAGGCCTAATTTAATCCTTTGATATTACATGAAGCACCAATATTTTATGTTTTTCTGTGTTAAAGACAGTAAATTGGATAGTTTTATATATCATTGTTCACATGTGATGTTGATCTAGGTTCTTTTATGCTACATCAACACCACACACATAGGTCATTCATATAGCATGGGTTTCCATGTTGTATTGTAACTTGAAGTATTGGTTATTTACAAAGGGGTTCCCAATGCTTTTTTCCTCTCTCTCTTGCCAATATGTTATTCATTGTTTATTGGTCACTATTTTGAAATGAATACATCAAAAAACCATTTTATTTTACATTCATGAGTTTCATTGCAAAGCTTAGTGTATGAGATATTTAATTAAATATGACATCTGATTGATATAATATCCAATAGTACTACTACTAATGTGACCATGAATGACAAGATTTGAATAGAAATAGTGTTACCCTATTTGGTCCAAAGTCCAACTTAAATCCTAGAGACGTGAGGTTTCACCACCGATGGGTACTTTAAATTTATTACCTAAAGGGAACATATTGGAGGAAGACAAAAAATTGGAATTCTTGCCATGGAAAACAATGTTTGAAGTCTACATTAAAATATTAATAGGAAGTGAGATTCACCTAGAAATTATATCCTCTTTGACAAATCCACATCGAAAAAATCCATAATTACAAATATGACATGATATTTTTCCTTTATTCAAACAATGTGATTTAGTTGGATAATGATGCAATTGGATAATCACCAAAATAAATTTTCTCCAAGAAGAGGTCAAGGAACTTGAGAATTGGAAATCTGAAGAGATAAGAGCTTATATCCTTTCCATCATATAATATGTGGAATACATTGGAAGGGATCGTAATTCTATTTTACCTCATAATATTGATATCTTCAATGGTGGGTATATAGGACCACACTATGAATATTAAATATCACATTGGACGAGATCATTACTAAGAATTTTGAGCCAATTACATATGTAATTAGTGATATTTATACTCTTTATATTCCCTGTATTGAGTTGGTGTAGAACCTCTCTTGTATATTAAAAACATTGAATTTACTGGATATGACATCAAGGGATAAACCACGACAAAGTTGAAGGGAAGTCTAAACCAGAGGAGAATGAGTTCGGGATCACACACCAAAAGGGACCACACTACAGAAGAGGAGGAGACCCACATACAACTGAAGAAGAGAGAGACCTTGCACTTCTTCACCTAAAGGAGACCCACATACTTCTATGCCCATTTATGTGCCTAGAGGAGATCGAGACCACTGAAAAGGAGACTGAGATTTCTTCAGTAAGTTAAAACATCAACCAAAACACTTAATCTTTGAAAATTGCTTGTCTTCATAGAACAAAAAAATTGAAAATTGCTTAATTACAGAGAAATGCATTGTGAAAACTAAGGCCTTTTGGAAATGAATTAATTCCTTCTTTATAGAGCACAATGATCTCTTTTTTCTTAGTGTTTGGGGGTTTAGAAATGCATTGCATGAACTAGGGTTTCAAATTTCATACCTGGATTCATTTGAACCACATTATTTGAGGGACTAGACACATTGCCTTCTTTGGTCACTCCTAGATACCCATTCATTTATTCAATCTTCATAGACTATGTGATTGAAACAATGATCAGGTCGACACTTGGTATAATGCTATGAGTGATCAGGTCAACACTTGGTATAATTCTATGAGTGATCAGGTTGACACTTGGTAGAATGCTATGAGTGTAGCTATGAGTGTAGAATGCTAGGATTTTAGGTGAACAATTTGTAATGGTGATTCTGTGTGAAAACCGGAGTTCTGTGTGAACATTTTTTCCTATGTGGATTGTGGTTATGTGTGAACCAATATGAGTTTTGTGTGGACTCCAGAGTTTTGTATGAACACCTTGTCCTGTGTTGGTTGTGTTTCTATGTGAGCCAATGGTGGGGATGTGTTCCATATCCTCCTCATTATCTCCAAGAGCATATGAAACTCTGTAAGGATAGAAATTTTCAAGAGATTTAGTGACACAAACTAGTGATCCAAGGTCAAAGCTATGGGATTATTTACTTAACAAAGAGGATCACTGTCATCAATTGACCCTTCAATCGAAGAGTTGAGGAATAATGAAAACATAAAGCCCTATGGCCACCACCTTGCAATGAAGAGATCCAGCAAGGAGAACCATTAATTTTTCAACAATAGGGTCCTTCAAATCAATATTTCACCTATTATTCTAATGACTTCTACAAAATACTTACACTCATCTATTGCTAATGTCATTAATGGCATGAAAAATGTTTCAAGCTTGATTAGCGATGTGATATGATCTACTTGAGGGTAAGATTAAGCCATCAATGAACAATGATGGATTTTTTGGTCCAAACTCCTGTAGCAGAAACATGCATTTGGAAATATAATGTACCTACTTGGTTGTTTTAACATATTGTCTCCAACCCTAATGAAAACAAATTCCTTCAATTCTTTGGATGGGTTAACATGAAGGAAAAATGGTTTTGGGAGCCTAGGGTTTGAAAAAAAGTACAATTTCATAACAAATAAATTATCCAATTGGCACAAAATATGCTCTAGGAAAGGCGAGAATTGCATGGGAAGGTGAAGGAACTCTACTAACACTGAACAAGAAATTTGGTCCCTCTAGTTCATTGGGAATACCTCTTCCCACTAATAAAACACTAGTAGGGTATTGTTGCATACCAAAGGAACACAAGTAATGACTTCATGGTAATGAGCCTTCTCAAAGAATTTAAATAAGAAGCCTTTCACAAGGCTCCTAGAATACATAGAGATAATGCAACCCATAAGGTTCCCAAAGCTATTTAACCTAGTTCCTAATTATGGGCTCAAGTCCCATGGCATGCCAAAGAATAATAATCATTCAAGCGAGCCCACATCAGTTTTTCCATGGTTAGTTATTTCCTTAAACATAGCATTTGTAAATTTGTACTAGATCTACTTGTGCATTGTTTTGAAAATATAAAACCTATGAAAAGTATTTGACAATATGCTAACAAGAATGGTAATAGAAACTAAAAATATGAAATCCTTATACTAGATGCTCAATATATTAGGAAAGGCATTGTATGGTAGTATAACTACTAGTCAATTTATTCACTATTTTACAAGTGATGATAAACGTGCAAAGTTGGTGGAGCCATAAATTAGTGATCTTAGGACCATGTGAATTTTTACCATATGAGGAATGGCAATGAATCTCAACCAACACTGATCAGAAATGTTTCTACCTAGTATGTTACACTACATACTAGTATCTCTTTTTCTATCAATATTTGTAAATGGTTTTGTTGTATTTCTCTCTACCATGGTACAATTTCATGCAATTAGATCAGGATAGTTCCTCTACATGATTCTAGAATTGTTTCTACAGACTTTGATACTTTTATGATAGTCCACATTTCCAGTATCTTTTTCCCCTCCTCAAACAGATCAACTTTGGACTCCAAGAAATTTTAAAATAGACTCCAAAGTTGTTTTTCCATCCATATAAAATCCACACAGAATTTGCATAATAATAGTTGAAGCTATACCCTCTGCTAAAAAGTAATTGTGCCCAATTTCAAACCAACAATTAGATCACAACTTCAATAAATCACCAAATTTGTAAAAATTCATGGATTTATACTTAAAATTTAACAATGTACATCTAGATTCTAGATGCATCAAATTTTAAGGGTTCTATGATACATATTAAAATGCAACTGATCAGCTCATAATAAATATCTTTTGTCATATTCAAATGTATAAAATAATGAAAATGTAATGTGTTGCCTAGTTACCAATGACTAAAATGGATTGAACAACCTAATTGAAGTATCACATGTGGCTATAAATTCCTTTGCAGCAAAATACTTGAAAAAGAAACAACAAAGGAATATTAAATACTCTACTTGTTCAATACTTGTTCAAGCCACTGAAGAAATACATCCATGTGAAGCATTCTTAAAAAACTACATCTGTATACATCATATATTAAAAGCAATTCATTCACTTTCCGTACCTCATCATTTATAAAATTATTTAGAATACTGACCTTAAAACTTTGTATACTTGTCATCCTCTTTGTATTAAATATATGAACTGTGAGTAAAGATATACTATTTATAGTCAAGACCATTAACAAGAGAAGATAAATTATAGAAAATTAGAAAAAAAACCTCTATGGAGGACAATATACCTAAACCAAAAACCAAGTGCTCCACTCCTCTCCCTTGCTACTAAGACACTAGCATCATTACAAGTCAGTTTTTCAAATGCAATGTTCAAATCATCAAAATCTGATCCATCAGCTGGGTAAAATCTAGCAAATACCATATGTTTTGTTTCCTTAAAACCTTGAAAAACAAAAGGTTATATTAGAAAAAAAATCCATTATGAAATCAACTAGCTTCACTTCTAGCATGCATAGAACTAGTTAAACATCGTGAATATTTCTTGTCGTCTATGACTATAATATTCCCTAACATGTTGGATAAGATTATTTGTTATAGGAAATCTGATAAATAAAATTTGAAAGTAAAAAGGAGTAAAAATATGTTTCTGGAAAGGAACATGACAATAAAGAAGAATTGAAAGATTGGGAATGGATAAAAGAAGAGAGTGAAAATATCAAAGAGGAAAAGAAGCAGCAAAAGAAAAGGAGAATAGAAATGAAGAACTATGATAAAAGAGAAAGAGAAGTTGAAAACCCTTTAAAAATGAAAATGAATACAATAAGAATGGGGCCAAAAGGATACATTTAGTGTAAATCACTAAATACAATGTGAGAATGCAAAAGCAAGCCCTAGATCAATGCTGAAAGAAGATAGATAATAATAAAAATGTCTAGATAAAAACTAAATGAATGCTAAGAACTAAATATCTATCCAAAAGAATATATAAAAGAATGTGCTAGTACAATAAAGCATCAATGCTAAACAGAGAACATGATGTCAAGGTGCGTTGGAGCTGGAGATGGCTGCTAAGGAAGAACACAACATGCACTAAGGAGTAGTTGAAAAATGAGAAAAACACTCTAGTGCACAAAGGGGTGATCTCTATTGATATCCTTGATTATTAAGACACATCTATAAATGTCGTAGGTACATAAGGAATTATAAACTAAATACTCTCATGTACTCCTCCTATAAATGAGTGTTAACAGGATCTTTTATCAAAAATTCTAAACATGCATGTGTATCATGACATGCACCATGACATATATAACAGGTAAAATACCTGAAATCTAAAGAATTAGTCATCAGTGAAAAATAGCAAATGCTCATAAATTATTTCTTTCCTAGATTACAAATTGACCAAATTGACCTTCATGTAGACATTATAACATCAATTTCCAAAAAACTTTGCATGTTTTATCTAATAGAGATGTTTCAAATACCATATATCATGCAAACATTACACCCTCTATTACTATTAACAACAGACATCCTACAATTTGGGAGGATATGAAGTCACAAAAATTGACCAATTTGGGTTCTCCTACAAAGAGAATCAGATTCTGCTCTTCCAATTTTGCATTGGTTAAAGAATCATTCCATAAAATTCAAAATTAAGTCATAAATCTAATTCAGTTTTAGATGGACCTCCACTCATTCTTATAGCCAGCTTCATGATGCATATTAGGGCCAACGGTTTACTTCCAGCTATTTGGTTTATGTTGAGTAGGAGATGTTTTCTTCAAGGTTGTTTGATACCTTTAAAATTATATACTTCCAAGTGATTGTGAACAACACCAAAGTTTATTAGGTGTATTCAAGTTCATAGAAGAAATTGCCTTGGAGTGTTATTTTGAAAGGAGATTTCCATTGAATGGCTTTGTTGAAATTAGGTACAAGGAACCATAGAATAATATGTCTATTGAATCCTAGAGTGAGAATGTTAAATGCTTAAATGAAAGAAATTTTGTAGGTGTACTGATTATAGGCACTATAGCAACAACTGTACTCTAATTTTAGATGTCTATCATCTCTCATGGCTGCCACTTCAACATAAAGCTTTACTGCTGCATTTACTTTGATATGTTACCCTAATATTGGTGATAAAACACTCTTTATCCCTGCATTAGTAGCAACTTAATATTCAATACTTAAGAGGATTGGTGCTTGCTTATCCATGGGAACATTTTCATTGGTGGAACAAAATATATGAATACTTTTAAGCTGTTGTTTGTAGATCATAATCTATGCATGTACAAGATTAGCGTTAACATGGAAGGGTATTTAGATAGTATAACCCCTTAATATGATTAAGATAGAAACCTAGGATTATAAATATTATAGATGAATTTAGGGTTATGGTTTGCAGGATAGAATGTAAAACTTACCACTGATAAGCTAGCTGAAATTATCCTCAGAGAATATGCATGCATCAAGAACTGATCTCGTGATGAACCGGTGCTCTCTGTCTCCAGTGATACCGTAGTAGCATGAACCCAAAATCAGTTAAGGGTTACGTTTTCAATGAAGGAGGTGTTTGTTGCAGGTGAGAATTTATAGGAGTGGTAGTCCTCCCGTGCCAGAGAGGATTCCTGACACATGCAAAAATTTTGAGATCCCTAAGCAGGCTAGCGAATTGAACTAGAGGTTTCGGTGCTCATGCCCCCTTGATCCCCAAATTGCTAAGAACTGCTCTGGTTGAGCAATAAAGGATCTAATAATCACCATGTACTAGAGGATGATACTGATGATGAGAAAGGTTCCAGTTTTTTGAATATAAATGGAGATATAAGGACCCAATGAATGATTTGGGTTTTTCTAGCTAAAAACCCCCCTATAGGTGCACATGTGTCACTGCAAAAAATATCTGATTGATACTGGATAACTACAACTGGATGAATAAGTTGAAGAGGAGATGGTGAACCTGGATGGTTCACCCTAGATGAGACTAGGGCATATATATCACTGCCGAAACCTCGTTAGCTGAAGACATCATCTTCAACCCCAACTGATGTGGCCGCATGCTGTGCTGCTACTCAAGAGCTCCAAAATCAATAATAATCATCAGTAAAATTCTTTAGTCTCATTAACCTCTTAAATAGAATCTCATAAAATTTTAGGGTTTGCATGTCACTTTTAGGGTTTCCACTTTACTTTTTCATGCATGCAATTCTATTTTAATGTTGACTTTTAATTCTAAAGAAACAAGGCTTCTTCCATCCGACTAATGATTTGACGCTGAAGGAATGTCCTGTAGTGCTCTAAGTATCAAATCCATTCAGTCAATTCCCTCTTATACAGTACCCTCTTGAACCTAAGGGAATTAAATAGGTTAGCGGGTGTTTGGTATGCTTAATTAGAGGGGGGACATTACAGTCCTCCCCACTTGAAATTGCTTGTCCTCAAGCAACTACAAACTAGGATGTTGCAATAACTACTCTCCTTCCCATTTGGAATCCTCCATGGGTAATTCCTTCCATTTCACCAGATACTCTCGAATCACCCTGTTTCGGAGCTTCCTTTCTAATAACTATAGAATTTGCTTTGTAATTAGTACCAGTAACCCCTCATCATCTAGAGGACGTAATTCTATGGATGGAGCAATTTGTTGTCCTAATGTTTTATTAATACTAGACACATGGAATGCATTGTGAATCTTGCTTTCTTCCAGTAATTCTAGCTCATAAGCCACCTCTCCAACCTTCCTAATTACCTTGTAAGGACCATAGAAGCGAGGATTTAGTTTCTCCGCTCCTTTCTGTTTGAGGGAATATTGTTTGTATGGTTGTAACCAAAAATATACTAGATCTCCTACCTCAAAGCTCCTCTCAACCCTGTGTCTGTCTGCGTATAGTTTCTATTGATTATGTGCTACCTGTAAGAGTTCTTTCAGGATTTTGAGAATATCCTGATTGTATTTTATCCAATCTTTGTCCTTGGGTGGTCTGTTGTCTCCAAAGCATAGATATGCGAAGCTCAATACCTCATAGGCATATAGTGCTTTAAAAGGTGTCATCTTGATAGACATGTGGTAGGTGTTGTTGTAACAATATTCCCCTAAGTGTAGCCACTTAATCCATGTTCTTTGTTGTCCTACTACATAATTGCGCAGATACCCTTCAACCCACTTGTTGACAATCTTAGTCTGTCCATCACTTTGTGGGTGATATCTTGTACTAGTAGCGAGTTCTATGCCAACCAATCTGAATAACTCCTAACAGAAGGAACTAGTGAATTTACTGTACCGATCACTGACTATGGTTTTGGGTAACCCATGTAGTCAGAAAATTTATCTTAAAAATAACTCAGCTACCTATCCTATGGAGTAATTAGATGATATACAAAATAAATGGGTGAATTTGTTCAGTCGATTAGCCATGACATATAATAAATATTTCCCTTGGACCTTGGGAAACCCTCTAATGAATTTCATGGAGATACTTTCCCACTTCTGTTCCAGAATTGGTAGTGGCTGAAGTAACCCTACTGGATGGATGTGCTTGACCTTGTTTTGCTAACAAATGTTGCATTCCTACATGTGTTGCATAACCTCCCCCTTGAGACCCTTCCATGAGAACCTCTCGCAGATCTTCCTGCAGGTCTCCAAGAAACCATGATGTCCTGATAGTGGAGAGTCATGTCACACCTATATGATTTTATTTCTTAAATTTGATTCTTGGATGAGGGATATCCTGCTCTTGTAATAGATGATGTCATCGATAATTCTATACCTGTCATCCTGAACCTTCCAATCGAATAATTCACAAGCGAATTTATTTTTTGAGTACTCTACTAAGAGAAGAGCCTGCCAATCTGTAGATATACTCATGAGAGATAATGAAGTGGGCCATATGGATAATGCATCAAATACTATATTGTTCTTACCCATCACATACTCTATCTCAAAATCATAGGCTTGCACTTTGATAAACCATTTTTATTGGCACTCATTCAGCTCCTTCTGCTCTAATAAGTACTTGAGGTTGTTATGATCTGTGTTGATTTTGAACTTGCTTCCCAGCAAATATTGTCTGAATTTAGTGAGAGCATGTAAGATGGCCAACATCTCTTTGTCATATATGGAGTAGTGGTGCTCATAGTTCTTCAGTGTCCTACTCTCAAATGCAATGGGGTGATTGTTTTACATCAATAATGCTCCTAGCCCTTCCCCTGAGGCATCACATTCTACTACAAATGGTTGTGAGAAGTTTGGTAATGCTAAAAATCGGAAAGAACTCATGATGACTTTCATCTCCTCAAAAGTTTTCTCTGTTAATTCTGTCTATCTAAAGGCTCCCTTCTTTATGAGATCTGTGAAGGGTGAGGGGAATTGCGAGAACCCCTTAACATACCCCCGGTAATATGTGCAAAGGACTAAGAAGCCTCTCAATTCTGTGACTGTTTTTGGCTTGGGCCAATCCCTAGTATATTGGATTTTCTCCATATCAACATGTACCCCTTCTGCACTAATTATGTGCCTGAGATACAACATTTCCTTCATGCCAAATTCACTATTGGACATCTTCGCATAAAGTGAGTGTTCTCCTAGAATGATCAGTACTTTGTCCAGATGTTTCAGATGTTCCTCCCATGTTTTGCTGTAAATCGAAATGTCATCAAAGAATACTAGAAAAAACATATGTAACTGAGATATGAAAGTATGGTTCATGCATGACTGAAAAGTGGTTGGAGCATTGGTAAGTCCAAAAAGCATGACCAGAAATTCATAGTGACCATAGTGACAATGGAAATTTGTTTTACAAATGTCTTGATCCCTTACTTAGATATGATGGTACCCCGAGCAAAGATCAATATTTGAAAAGTATTCGGCGCCCCATAGCTCATCCATGAGTTCATCAATCCTAGGGATGGGATACTTGTTTTTGATGGTATTTTTGTTGAGTGCCATGTAATCGATTCACATTCATAGTGTGCCATCCTTTTTCTTGACTAAGAACACTGATGATGCAAAGGGGCTAGAGCTGGGCTGAATGTATCCAAGCTCCAGTAATTTATTGATCGTCTTCTCAATGTATTCCTTATATCTTTTGGGATGCCGATAAGGAGTAGTGATGACTTCCTTTTTCCCCTTCTCTAGCTCAATGATGTGCTCAAAACCCCGGTCTGGTGACCTACATGATGGAAGGTCTCAAAATACCTTTTCATGTTTCTGTAATAAAGCATGAATGCCATCTAGGTGTTGTGTGTTGTTCTCTGGAGGTTTCCTAAAGATGAAAAAATATTTTGCTGCCCATTCTGTGTCATCATGTCTGAGTACTTCCTCCATTCTCTATGAAGAGACTAGTTTTGGGGGAAAAGTGTTCATGCCCCTCAAAACTACCCATTTTCCATCTGGCCCTTGGAAATCCATTTCCATTGCTCGCTAGTCTGTAGTATATTTCCCTATTGAATAAATCCATTGAAATCCTAATACTACATGAGTATCTGCCACATCTACTACATAAAATGAATCTGTCATCTGGTAGTTTCCTAATGTGACATTTAGTTTTGGAATCCAATACTTGCACTGCATGCTAGAGTTTCCAGCTACGGCTACAGTAAATCTCTCAAACTTCTCTGTCGGAATACCCCTCTTGGCTACCCAATTAGAATCAATGAAATTATGGGTTGCTCCCCCATCAATTAATACTCCCACTCTATGGCCTTGTACTACTCCTATTACCCTGAGAATATGGAGTCTAGGTACTCCAGATAACATAGCAATAACTCTCTATGGTGTATCACCCTAGAGTGACTTTTCCTCTGCTGCCTGTAATTCTCTAGTCACCTCCTGCTCATAGTCCTCCCTGTCACTATCCAAATAAACTTCAATGTAGTGAGCCTTTTCATTTCTTGTGCACCTATGTCCTGGAACCCATGGTTCCTAACAAGTAAAACATAATTTCTTACACCTCAATTCTTTCCTAGTGTCCTCGTCTAACCATGTTTTCTTTGGAAAATCCTGCTGGAAAGGTTTCGAACCTCTCCATGAGATTTTGAGTGAACTCAATATAGGAATGGATGGTGTTGTGACCCATTGTCACTAATCCGTCTTACCACCACTCATGAGCCTCTCCATCTAGGTGGACTATAGCCAATTTAATGACAGCTGTCTCTATCATGGGATTGAGTTGGAAATTGGTATCCAACATCTGAACCCATATCCTCGCTGAACCTATGCGAGTCCCATCAAAGTTTGGGATGGTCAACCTGCCCAAGGTTTTCTACAACTCATAGTTATGATCGAATCCCTTGTTGAAATTCATGGGCCTATTCCTACTCTTCATGTTGCAAAAATCTGAAAAATGCATGGCTGCATGAAACTCATCTCCTATGTCCCTGTATTCCTACAAATAAGCCCCAAAGGGTTTGCTAGGCTCTATGTGCATGATTGGACCTCCTACTACATCTGCCAAGAAGTGAGACATAGTAGGCCTATTGGAAGGTCTATTATATATGTGGGGTGTATTCTGTATATTGGTGTATGCAACCTTCCCACTTCTGCTGGTAGACCCTCTATCTACTGGTGAGGGAGGTGTACTACTGTTACCTGGTTCTGGTTTCGCCGATAATCTGTTTATTGCATTAAGTACATATTTTTTCCCTTTGGATAAGTCTTGCAATGTAGATACTAGGTTGCAAAACTCCATCCTATCCTCATATTCTCCTGTTCCTTTTCCCCTGTCAGAGTGTATACCTGTTGGGTCCATGTATGAGTTGGTATCTTCTAGTTGGATATCCTCAAAGTACTCATGTACCTACTCCTTCTTTTCCTATAGTTTACAAAAGTGTCCTCCTCTATATTCATATACTTCTCATGTTCAATCCCATAGCTAGCAAGGAACATGCTCTCATCCCACTGTAATATCCCAAATACTGACATTCTACTGATTCTATGCAAAATTACTAAAATAGACGGGCATGCAAACTGCCATGCAAAATTTACCTATATTATAGTTGAATTTAGGGTTATGGTTTGCAAGATAGAATGTAACACTTACCACTGATAAGCCGTCTGAAATGATCCTCAGAGAATATGCATTCATCAAGAATCGATCTGGTGATGAACTGGTGCTCTCTGCCTCCGGTGATACCCAACCAGCATGAACCCAAAATTAGCTAAGGGTGACATTTTCAGTGAAGGAGGTTTCTTTTGTAGCTGAGAATTTGTAGGAGTGATAGTCTTCCCATGTTAGAGAGGATTCCTGACACGCACAAAAGTTCTGAGATACCTAAGTAGGCTAGCGAATTGAACTAGATGTTGAGCTGCTCACACCCCCTTGATCCCCAAATTCATGAGAACTGCTCTCGATGAGCAGGACAGGATCTGATAATCACTGAGTACTAGAGTATGATATCAATGATGAGAATGGTGCCAGTATTCTGAAGATAAACAAATATCTGAGGACCAAGTGAATGATTTGGGTTTTTCCAGCTAAAAATACTCATATAGATGCACATGTGTCCCTGCAAACAATCTCTGATGGATACTGGATAACTACAACTCGATGAATAAGTTGAAGATCAGATGGTGAACTTGGATGGTTTACCCTGGATGATACTAGGGAAGATATCTCATTGTCGAAACCTCATTAGCTAAAGACGACGTCTTCAACCCCAACTATTGTGGTCGCACGTTGTGCTACTACTCAAGAGCTCCAAAATAAATAATAATCATCAGTAACCTTCTTTGGTCTTAGTACCCTCTTAAATAGAATCTCATAAAATTTTAGGGTTTGCATGTCACTTTTAGGGTTTCCGCTTTACTTTTGCATGCATTCAATTCTATTTTAATGTTGACTTTTAAGCCTAAAGAAATAAGGATTTTTCCATCCGATTGATGATTTGATGCTAAAGGAAAGTCCTGTAGTGCTATAAGTATCAAATCCATTCAGTCAATTCCCTCTTATGCAGTACCCGCTCGAACATAAGGGAATTAAATAGGCTAGTGGGTGTTTGGTATGCTTAATTATAGGGGGGACATTACAGCCCTACTTTCCTCTAATGTAGAAACATTAATAAAGGTAGTTGTGTTAAGAAGGTGAATATTGGAGAAGATGCTGGTCTAGTTTTTCTTTAGTCATGGTTACAATAGCTCTTGATAGAGTCTGTCAACAGCTTATATCCAAAATAGGGCCAACAGGGACTTGTGATCGAGGAGATACCTAAGGACAATAAATCTCTAGCATTTGAATATAAACCTGCTAACACATAACCCATCATTGAACACCCATATGATGAGCCCATTCGAGGTGATCTAGAGCATGAATCAAAAAGTAATAGATAACAGTTCCACCCTAGTTTAGATCTCTGGAATTCATCTACCATAGATATTCAATCACTAGGCTTGAGGTTGTCTATTATATATCTTCATCTAAATGGATAATTGATTCAATGTAATAATCTTATGGGATTGTGATTAAAGATGCGATGTATTTTGTTGGGATGTTCATTCTTTAGAAGGATTTTCTATTTTGTTTGTTTCCATCATAGTCTCATGTTATGGTTGTCCTTCACTATATATAGTTGCACACTATTTATTAGATGTTCGTACATGGTTGTGATGGTGCATCTACTATTAGGGATCCCACTTACTCTTATACAAATTGAAAATCGAGTTGGACTAGTTATGGCACATCGTACTATGGCTCAGATATATAATCTTCCCCATGCTCTTAAACCCTCTTTATTCATATTCCTTGACCCTGTTACCCTTTGGATCGGCTTTGGTTTTGGTCCACCATCCCATTTACTTTTAAGTTTCTTCTTATACCTTTCCTTAGGGACACCCCCCTTGTGCTAGAGGATCCAACCTAAAGATAGAGGAAGAGCTACTGTGGTGATAGTGAGCAACATCCTTCCTTAGTTCTCCGCAGGTTGCACTCATGTCTAAGGGATTTATCACTTGAGTGAAACATTGGGCAATAACATTATCTATTGAAATCGATTAGATTTATTAAGGGTGATATAAATTATAAACCATAACCCTCATAGTAAACCAAAGATACGTGTGATTGTAAAATCCATAAAATGACTTTACAATTGTTGTAGTTTATCTAACTGAACCAATTTGAGATTCTAATTCAAACTGCTTCATATTTATTTTGATTTACTAAGTGTATATTTGTCCTTTATGGTTAATAGCATGGATACCATGCAACATCATTCAAATTTCATATTACAAATGAAAATAGAAACCTGTATGTAATCCAGGGAACCATAAATCAATTTGAGAAAATTCTTCTCATGATGGTTGTTACCAATGCATGTTAATGGAAGCTATAAATGGAGATAATGAATATATCCATCAACTAAGATATCGATCCATTGCAAGAATCATATTAACTGCAAATATAACAACATAATCAATTTTGAAGCTCAAGTCAAAATGTTTACAGATGTTCTTTGATGACATATGTTTATGTTTTGAAGGATTAGTCATTGATACTTTATCATCCATGAAGATTGAAAATACACATCCATATTCAAGGAAGATTTGTGGCTTGTAGATGCATGTAAGGTATNTTTATGTTTTGAAGGATTAGTCATTGATACTTTATCATCCATGAAGATTGAAAATACACATCCATATTCAAGGAAGATTTGTGGCTTGTAGATGCATGTAAGGGATGTATGTTTCATAATTATTAAACCAAGTTCCAACAACCTTATTACGAATGATGATGAGAACTTGATAATTGGTCGAGAGAGTGTACTTGGAGTTGAATTAGGCCTGGATGGTATATGTTGGGTAGACTCAACATTTGGGGTGCATTTGCATCAAACTGACGAATATGTTTTGTAGGGAATATAATGATACCAAATAGATAGTGGAGTGGATCATCTTAATTAGTAAACTTTGGTAGAGATACAAGGCCAAGTCAGTGGGAACATGCATGGTGTTTTGTCACAACATGATCTAGAAGGGTACAAATTGTTTGATTTACATGATGCCATGTAGTGAAGGAAAAGAAAAATGTTGCAAATGAAGAATACTCAAAACAAAGAAGGTACTAGTGGATACCATAATCCTAAGAGAGACCTAAATGGTTAAACAAGAAATGGGGAGATCGTAGTAATCATGAGACATCATGGGGAATTGAAAATATTTAAGAACATGATATGTGAAATGATGCAACATTGATGATACATTCTTTGAAATTGAATTTGATCACAAGATGAGCATGAGCCATTGGAGAATACTAGATTGAAGTCTTCTAAAGTTCCAATGGGTCTTGCAAAGAACGAAAAAAGAGATACAATAAGAGGGAAATACATCATCAGAGAAAGTACAAAGATAGCTTTGATGAAGACAAAAAAATGACAAATAGACCCAAGTGTTGAACAAACATTTCAATTATTCCAGCCTTTTATGATACAACAAAAGCAGATGATCGCTTATTTACACTAATTTATTGTGGCAAGGTATTGGGGAAGATAAGTCAAGAAAATGGGAAACATTTAAAGGAACCCTAAGACCTATGAACTTGGAATTGAAATTCAATAGACAAAGACCTTTTAAGAGTTGGTCTAACATAGTGGATAAGTTTAAGCATTTATTTGGGTATCCCATTAAAAGACCTTCAATCATAACTAGTTGAAGGCCATGGCAATGAAAAGGAGAAAATATGGTACACTATGATTCAAGATTAAAGGCTTTGTTTGGACATTTCAAATGTGGGTACCTAGAACCATAAAAACTTCATTGGTTGAATTTTGGACTATCCCTTAGTATTGGGTGAAATTTTTGAGAGCTAAAATGTAAGGGAAGCTCTTGATGCAACCATAGAAATGGAGGGAGGAAAGGAGAAAAATCCACGAGATAGAGATCATAAAAATGAAGAATGACATCAAAAAATTTGGAGGATGAGCAAAACATGATAAAATTGGTCAAATCCCAAAAGATGAATTAAAACGAGGAAAAACCAGGCATAATTAAAGCAATGAGACAAATATGACAAACACAAGGACCATGAACAAATCCAAACAAATCCATTTTTGCATAACATGTGATACTAACAAGCATTCATGGAATGATTGTTCACACACCTTGTGGAATCAAGGCTAATGCACTAGAATAATATGGAAAAAGGAAATAATATAAACTCTTTTAAGGGTCAATAATCATAACAAGGGCATTGGAATGGTCTAAGATGTATCTAGAGCTCTAGCATATAATGCTAATGACTCTATTGTTTTTCTACTTGGTGTAGACATCATTTCATTTTTTGCATATGGAGCATGAGGGAATACAAAACCATTGTATTTTTGGTATTCCTAAAAATCATTTGTTATTATTTGTGTACCCAATACCCATGATACATTACATTATTTGAGATGGAAGATGTTGACCAAAAATTGCAAAATGCCTTGAAAATGAGGAATTGGATGGGTATGGAAGATAATGATTTGATGATGACTAGAAAGAGAGTCAAGATGATTGGGATTGTGTAGAGAAAAAAAAATTCCTCCTCGGCCTTTTAGAAGTTTAGAGAACAGAGAGAGAAAAATACCTAAGTGAGGAAAGAGTTTAGATCAAAGCAAAAGAAACCGGAGGGAAAAAAATCCAAGAGTTGGTAGATCAATGTGAGACTTCTCTTGAGAGAAGAAATGCTTGAAAAAGGCGTATTAATTCCTTAGATGTTTAACGAACGTTGATGAATATGATGACCTATATGTAGCGAGGGAATTCTTTCAACATTATTTTTTATTAAATTAACAGCTCTGTCGCTCTAGCGATGACCGTTTGTGCAACTCAAAAAGGCTTGCTATACTAGCGATGAAATTTCCATCGCTAGTATAAAAATTCTGTCGGAACATTAAAGGAATTGTTGTCTCTATAGCGATGCCCATTTTTTCAACTCTCTAATGGACTTGTTATACTAGAGAATTATTTTTTGTCGCTGGTATAGCAAACCCATCGGTGAGTTGCACAAACAAGCGTTGCTATAGCAATGGAACTTCATCGCTACAACGACAATGCATCACTGGTATAAACATATTTTAAACATGTTCCTCCATCGTTATAGCGACAACAAAGTGTTTCTATAGTGACGATGGAAGTGTTTCTATAGCGACAGCACCTTGTCGCTACAACGACGATGCATCATTGGTATAAACATATTTTAAACATGTGACTTCGTCGCTATAGAGAAAACCAAGTGTTGCTATAGAAACGATGGAAATGTTGTTATAGTGATGGGGAAGTGTCACTATAGCGATAAAGTTTGAGTTTTTAAACAACCCACATTTCATTTCTTCTGTGTCGCTATAGATACAAACTGTGGAAAGTTTTGCTACAACGACAAATTTGTTTCCACAAAAAAAGGGGTCATGTTTGTCGCTATAGAAATGCACAAGTGTTGCAAAAGCATTGATTTTCCATTGGAAAAATGTGCACGTGTACTAGTGTCGGGATTTTGAAGTAGTTAAGGGAAAGTGAGTAAGGTGACAGTGGTCACTTGTTTTGCATATGCTTACCGATGGCAAGACCTGCCATTTCAACCAGTAACATTTTGGCGATGTTGTCGGGATCATTTCGAAATATGAAGCGGTTGATTCCGAGTCATTCACACCCTGGAAAGAACGACATCTGCTAAGAAAAATTGAGCTAATTCTTTCTGGGAATTTTTAAAATATCATTGAAGACTAATCTTGTAGGTCTTACCTCATGACTCCACAAAGAAAATCCCAACATGACTTGACACTTTGGTAAGTCTTGAAGTCATAATTTTATATGATTTATTACATTTTTTTAAGAACTAACCTACAGGATTACGTGGAAACTCCTCAAAGAGCTCATCCTGTCCCATCTATCAGGTACACCCTTGTTTTATTTGGTACTTTAGCGATATTTTCTTAACTAACCTGGTAGGTTTCTCCTGTCGACTCCAATCGAAGAAAATTAAAAGACGTAATCTATAAATATAGGGAAGCCCAACAAGATGGAATCCAATTATGAATTGTGGATGGACATATTGGAATTCTCATTCATTCTAGGTTTCCCACACAATTACGCCATTAAATAATTGTGGTAAGACATCATTCTCATTGTTCTAGCAATATCAGAACCATGAAGCATCCCATGTGCAAGAATTCATGTGATTCATCCGGGAAAGTAAGACCATGCATGAAGACATCAGGATTAGGCTATTTCCATTGTCTCTTCACCTAGAAGTCAACTTATCTGTCAGAAATTGGTATGAAGGATTACCTTGCAAAATATTTTCTTCTCTCAAGCAATTCATTGATGCATTCAGCACGGATTGGGATTACAGTATTGAAGAACGGGAAAGAAATTCCATGATCGATAGAATCTGGGAAGAAGCCATGGGAAAAATATATACTCAAGATGATGTAAGAGAAGGAAACATAGATGATATTATTTTCAAGTTTGAAGATACTGATAATCCGAATACTACATAAATGGAAAATGGTTTCGCTCCTCTTGATCTATCAACTTTCCCAGGTTATTCAGATGAGTTACCCGAAGTATTCTGGCATGCATTCAAGGGCGACCATAATAATTCTATGCATCATGTGGAATTTTTTATTACTATGGCTTCTAGATATGGTATTAAATAAGAAGAATATGTTTACACTTGATCATTTGTCCTTCATCTGGGAGGAAAATCTCCCGCTTAGTTTTTGGGCCTAGATAAAGGAACAATATCATCATTTGCAAAATTTGTGGAAACATTTTGTAACCACTAGGATTCATGGAATCATGATGAATGGATGCCTCCTGTTAAGAATGTGAAGGACTTGTTCAGTAAGTAATCCCAAAGAAAATATCGGGTCGAAGCAACCATTGTTCAAGGTCTAACTGATGATATCTTGAGCACGATAGATGAAGCTTCCCAAGCATATGAATATGATTATGATCCCATATATGACAATCCAAAAGTACTAATTGAAGAGGCTGAGAAATAAAAAGATAGGATGGGTCCTCCCTTCCAACATATAGAGACTCCTTGTGACATAATAGACCTTTGGGAACATAATTATGGGAATTCTGAGGATGATTGTTACTAGACATTTATGGGTCTGCCTCTCTATGATTCCTCGAGACCAGGTAGAGTTCTCTCCATATGTTATAATGAGAAAGAGAATATTGATGAATTTACTTAGGAAGAGCCAAAACTTGACACTATTTGGGACGAGGAACTCTCACTCACCTCCAACAGGGATGATAAAGACATAACTTATGAATACCTTGTTCAAATATTTGGGACATCGTATCTCTGGTGATTCTTCCATGATGTCCCTATCATACTCAACCTACAATAGGGAAGCTTGTCGCACCAAGGATCCTTTTCCAGATATTCAACATATGATGAGCCTAGGTCATCACTCTCAATTATTTCCCTCAAGATGCACAGAATAAGGTTTTCATCCTCCTCTACCCTACATCGACAAGCCCTGAATGATACATCTCAACAAGGCTAAGGAAGGTAGTTTGACAGGTATGACTTTCATCCCTCAGTCTCATAATATTTATTGTATATATTTTCATTTGAGGCATGAAGGTATGTATTATCTTATTGAAAATTTTAAAATTTCAAGCATTATTGGGGTTACTAACATGATTGTGGAAAAGATAGGTGATATACCTGTATGTACAAAGAAAAGTATGAGTAAATGCAGAGACAGTTTGCGGCTCTTATATGAATATTTGCAAAGTCCAACCCCATAGATAGCCTCCCAAGGTCAGGATTCAAGGGTGAGTTTCATGCAAATTGTTTCACAAGATGTGTATGGTGGAGGTGTCTGATACGTAATCCCACTATAAGAATGGATCAACAAAGCATGTCAAAGTAATGCTTCTCCATGGCTTTAGTTTCAAGTTTTCCAAGTTCTTAAGAAGGTATCGTTTCCTGCACTCATCAGGATAAATATTCTAGTACAAACTCAACATATCATCAATGAGGTATTGTCTTGGATTATGCTAAAGGATAAATGTAAGATGGAAGGTATGAATTGCTTACATAAATGGTTACATTTGTGGTATGATTTCACTTAACATGTTTTGATTACCATGTTTAGAGTAAGTAGGTTTAGTTCCATTAGGAATATTTATATGTGTTTAATTTCATGTATTTTCATGTCTAGTTAATTTTCATTTTTCTTAATTTGTTCCCCTCATTTTGTCAAAAAGGCCGGATGGAAGTGTATGCATTGCTTTTAATCTCTCGAGCATTCGATATGTGTGTTAGTCTATAGGTACCAATAGATTCGTAGGATCTCGAGGAATACTAGGAAGAGAAATTGTCCTATAATTGGAGTGTAATGTCCCTATTCAAAAATTCCCAATAAAGGCAGAATTTTGGAAAAATCATCTTTACTAGTTTTGACCAAGGGGGATTTGAATGGCTCAAGAGGGTATCGAATTTTGTAGGGAATGATGTTGGAAGTATTAGTACTATTAAAGGGAATATATGGTATTTTTATGATATTTCATAGACATCTAGAACTCGAATTGGTCATGATGGGAAAAAGGGAAAAATTACTAGCAATTTATGATGCAATTCCCCCCAGGGTAATGGAAGAAATGGCTCTCCAACTCCTATTCGACCCTCCCAAATTTTATAACAGAGTATGGAGATTGTAAACATACTTATTTAATTTCATTTGGTGTGGTTAATACTTCTAAAACTGAGTTTTAAATCTGCATATACTAATGCACAATTTCAGTGATATTTGCTTAAGGGAAATGACACTTAAAAGCTCAACTTCTGCACATAAATGGTGCACATAATGGTTTAGAACAGAGAAAGATTAATATATATCATTGAAATCATTTCAATATCTCACTAAAAACACATAAAATTGATCCAATTCTCAATATACATCAAACAGACAATATCCACTGAAAGGGAAAATCATCACATGGAAACTAGTCACAATAAAGCTTGGAAATGTGGACATTTGCACAAGTATTTATTTAATTTCGACTTACAGAGAATATGGAGATGATATTATAGATACATACATCATAAATAAATTCTTGGGCATCAACCATCCTTAGAAAGGAGCAAGAATCACTCCAAAAAGTGCACCATCAAATGAGAGTGTGGGGAAATGGCACTATTTCTTCATTGATTGACATTTTTACATGAAATATTTCAGTATTTTGACTTGAGAGTATTCTGAAATTGAAATAAGGAGAATTTAAATCAAAAAATAAAATGATAAGTAATTGGAATCTTCCCCGAAGATATCAATAGCTCACCCAAAGCGCAATCCCTCCATGAGCAAGAATATGCAATAAAAACTAGAAATCGTTGAGAGAAAGTGCTGCAATAGAAGGAACCACAAGCTATCCTTTATCTTACACCTGTAAATAAGAATCCATTAAATCTCCATGAAATACCTGAGTGGAATCTCCAAACACCAACTTGGATGGGAATCTTTCACCCTCGAAATTGGCTAAGACAAGAAAACTAGTCATTCACTAGCTCTCACAATTCACAAACGCAATTTTATCAAATGATAAAAAGCTCTTCTATTGGTTGATTCCTATATTTTATAAAAATTCTTGCCTTCTAAGGTTACCAATCCATCCACAAAGTCAAACCAGTTCGAATTAGGGTGTGGTCTTAATATTTTCCATGTGTCCTCCCTTTCCTAACCTTCCATCTTCCCCCAATTCGAGTAGGAACCTATTGAGCTTCCCCAACTCACATGAGCATCCTTGGATGCTCTATTTTGACCTAACATGTCAGATATGTCAGATTTCATCCTTTATATATGATTTGTGTCATAGCATCTTCATCGTTGTTGTCATAGAGCTAAGGAATCTAGTCCAAGTGTATTAGTCTTCTAACTCATCCAAGAACATTTAGGCTTTCGATGGATTCAAAATTGAAAGAGGAGGATGTCATGTGGCATAGAAATTCTAGCTTGTGCAGTCCCCATAATCTCCATGTGTCTCCATGCTCCATTGCCACTTCAATTTTCTCTTGTATTTATTTAATAAGCTCCATTATTAAATATTTATTCCATTCTAATGTCTGAACATCAATTATTAGCTCCCTTAATAAAATTACAAATGTTTCCATCCAACCTAGGGAACTAGTAGGATTGATGGAATTGTCCTGCTATGCAATTATAAAAATGGGGACATTATAGCCAGTGTTATGCTACACTTGTACCTAGTGCACCTTCAGGTGTGCCCCAGGGAGAGAGGGACAATTTTTTCAACCAAGAGGGGTATTATTGAATGATGGAAGTCATAGTTGGACCCTTTGGTACTCTTTTAAGGGTACTATAGCTTAATGGAACTGTTGACTTCCTGTTAAATAGGTTTTTAACCTTAGGGTTGGTGTCTGGGGCACCTAACAGTTGACCAATGGGTCTCATGGCTCCATTTCCTTCTTGCACACTCTAGTGGCCTTTGATTCATCTATGAGACACTCGTCCTCAATCACGGCCACTTCATACACCATTTTGTCCCTTAAGTCAATGGGTCCTTTCTCTCCCTGGCTTTCTTTTCTCATAGGAAGGAATCCTCCATACCAGGTCATTTCCTTGCTTTAAGGAGGGTATTGAGGAATTTTACAACATTCTAGGGGTTATATGGGGTATAACACGGTCCCTCCAACCCACTTTGGCCTTTCATTCAGAGTGATTTTCTTATTTGAGCATGTTTTGGCACCTCGGGACGCAAATACCCCCAGGTAGCCCACCATAGTTTATATTCTATTATTTTTTTTTCTAATTTTAGGTTGGCATTTGATAGTTATGAATTTGCTTGTTTTAAGGCATGTAAGCCTGGATAAGTGAGTGTTAGATCATATAAATATATGTCCTCACTTTCACTAGTAATTCTTTGGTGAATCTTTGCTTTGGTGATGCTTCGATTTATTGGATGAACATAAGCATAAGGAGGTCGGGCTTCTTACCTTTTCCTTGGATGTTGATGGATGTGCATGTATCAAGTCTTAGTGGTAGCCTTAGAGCTGCACTCTTCCCTAGGATAGGTCATTGCTTTCTTTCCTGTTAGCGATGACGACATGCCTTCTGGTGAGGGTTCCTTAAGATTTCCCCTTATATTTACCAGGTTAGTTTCTTAACCTAGGACCCTTCCTCACTAGGTTAGAGATCCTCCTTATAAACCCTGGGTTAGGTAGGGCTTGCGCTAGGGTTTTTTCCTAGGTTTTCACACTTTTCTCTCACAAAACCTAGTTTAGGAGTTACATTTCAACTAATCTAGGGTTATTTCTTAGAGTAGTCTTAGGTTGGATAGTGTCTAGAATAGTTTTAGGTTATTTAGGTTTTTAGGTTATGTTTTTATCTAGGTTATGGTTGGCATAGGGCTTCATTATTCGTGGCAGTTACACACTGGTGCGCACTCCCTTTTCTACTGGCAACACGCTCCTCAAGGAAGGTTGTCTCCTTCACAAGAACCCTCTACCTTGGCCGAGTTTGCACCTTTGTTGTTACTCTCTTCATCATAGGTGCTCTCATCCTCGCTAGTCAGCTTTTGTTTTCCCACCGTGTCTATCTCCTTCTGTGAGTTTCTCCAACCTGCGACAAGCCTTCACACGGCGGGTCATCTCCCCTAAACTCTTGGCATCCTCCTCCTAGATAGGATATCTCTTATTCCTCCTAAGCTTCCTCATAACGATATCCATCTTTTCTCGCGACCTACAACACCTCTTCCCCTTCCCTTTCGAGTTGTTTTCATTTCCACATGACTTCCACCTTTCCTTAGATCTGCCTAGGATCTCCTAAGTGTATTCCTTCCCACTCTATGTTCTGCGCTACCTTAACCCGCAAACTGCAACATTGTCGAGACCTGTTACTCTCAATGCCTTCCCTCCATCACCTAGCAGCATGCTCCCATTATATATTCGCCTCCTCAGTGTCATCCTCCACATTGCGGCTTCCCCTGGTCACTCTCTTCCAGCTAGAATCCACGCCTCGAGAATTCTATTCCTCCTCCGTGCATTTGCTGCCAATTGCTTCACTCCATCCCATGTTCCTAGCAACTGCCTCCCTCTTAGGCTAATCTCTCTGCTTCACCTCTACGCTCCTTCTCTAGCATGACTATTCTCCCTTTTCATTGCTAACCTCCTTGCTGGAAATCCTCTCCCGGTGTTTTTCCTTTCCTCTCCTCCTCACGGCCCCAACTAAATGTTATCCTCTCCCCATCGTTGGTTCCAGACTGCAGCTAGCCTCCTCACTTCATTCACACTGCATCCAACCTCATGGCTGCCCTTTAAGTTGCAGCCACCTCCTATACTCACCATCTCCTCTCGTGGGATACCTCGATCAGTTTCCATCAACCGTGCATGGTCATAGTTACAATTAGATAATTTGTTGCCTACAATTAGATAATTGCATGGTCATAGTTATAATAACAACACTTAATTATTCACTCTTTTTCAAGAATTGATTAGGCACTGATTAACAATATACTCGAGAGAAGTTTCCTTTGGTGTTTAGTATCTTTGATGGGTCTAATAGGGTTATCCCCTAAGAGGCTCCGACTTCTGAAGCAGTTAAGGGAAAGTGACTAAGGTGACAGTGGACACTTGTTCTGCACATAAATTCCAATTTGACTTCAATCCACACACAATGTTAAGACATGTTTATTTTTGGAATTGAAAGTCACCGCATGATATTTGTTTTTTGAGTTAATTATTTGTTTCCTATAATTAGAATAACAACATTTAATTATTCAATCTTGTTTAATACTCCATTAGGCATTGATAAACAATATACTTGAGAGAATTTTCCTTCACAGGGACTTCACTCAGTGAACCTCTCACATAGCACGTGCGATCGTGGGATATTAAAGAATACCCTTAATTTCAAGAGATATTGACCCAAACTCTTTTTGTTGAACCCCCCTCCCAATACTTAAAACCTCCTCCCCACCCCTTTTTATACCTCAATCCTTATAAACCACCCTTCCCCCCCCCACCTTAAACCCCTCATCCCACGAATACTTGCAATATATTGGTTTAATTTTTGATAATTTTAAAACCCACAATATGAACTAACATGATAGGATATTGGCCAAGAAGTGAAGCCCCCGTGGTTTCCTCTTGCTTTTAGTGTATTTGTGGGGCCTAATAGGGATCTCCCCTAGGAGCCTATGACTTGCAAAGAGGTTAAGGGCAAGTGACGAAGGTGAAATTGGTCACTTGTTCTGCATATGCTTACCGGTGGCAAGACCTACCATTTCAACCTGTAACAGATTTGAAGGGGTTAGCTTCCACTCTATGGTATCCAATTCAACTATAGAGATATCTCTTATGTCCTTCCCAACATCATTCCTTCTCTTCGGTTGCTTACCTACCAAGAAACCATTCCAAAGACCTTGAGAGGATTAATGATATGAAATCCCTCATCCATCTCTTTATTGTGAAGTTGCTAGAGATATTTGAAATTCATATGGCCAAATATTTAATTCTGAATTCTATTTGTAGCATTAGTATGAGTCAATAGGGAACTTGGATACGAGTGAGGAAGAAAATGTGAAATTCATATTCCTTGAAGGAATTAATTTTAGCTTCGCTCGCTATAAGGTTCTGAGTAGATATTTTTGAGATATCCATTGAGTCACAATCAAATATGGATCGCTTTGATGAGCCTATATGGGTCGTCTGACATACAACCAACATAATTGCTACTAGGGAGGGCACATAAAGGACATTTTAAAAAAATGCATGCTCAAATTGAATTGAACCTTTCCTAAGAACTGGGATTTGAGAGTCATCTCCCATGTGTATTCTAGGACACTAGACACTCTCCAAAGAGGGGAATGATTCCTTGGAGGAAACCATGTCATTGGAGGCTCCAAAATCAATAAAAAAATCCTGTGACGGAGAGAAACTAGCATTCAGTGCATGGCATCTCTCATGATCTTTAGTCTTGTTTCTAGGATCAAGCTTCCTATGACCTTTGGGAAGGGGAATATTGTTTTGTTCAAGTTGTCTAAACATTTGGTCTATGGTTTTATTCATACATAGGTTCTAAGGATGATTCCCTGTCTTGCAGTATGAGCACTTGGTATTTTCAAACCTTTTGTGCTTGTCCTTCTTAAAACTTGAGGCTCCGTTTGAAGGATTCTGCCTCTGCTTAGGTCTGATATGAGATTTATTTTTATTTGTTTCCTTTTTTTCCCTTTGGATTGCACATTATGTGAATGCATTAAGAGAGGGAATTCGCCAGTTTGGAGTTGTGAGTATCCCGGAATGAAAAGTGGAAACGAACAATAAGAATTATGGGCCAATTTTGCTCAGAATGAAGAGAACCAATTGTAATTCTTCTTTTTAATCCCACACTTTTTTCATTGCATGACCAAATATTTGATCTTGGAGAAGAATTTCTCTATGGTTTCAAAATTGTTGGGTTGAAGAGAAATCGGTTCATTCTCCAGAATATGGCCTCTAAACTCATCCTCCTTGGAAAACAATGATTTGAGCTTATGCCATACTTCCCTTGGAGTTTTCAATCCATCAAGGTGCAAGAGTAACTCCATGAAGATATGAATGCATATGAAACCAAGGGCTTCATTTGATTCATTCATTAGTGCATTATTGGCAGTGATTTAACCTGTAAGAATTATAAGTTGAGAAATATTACATAGTAATATTAAGTCTATAATAAAATAAACATTAATCCAAATAAGTTTAAAAATATTACAGAGTGACATGAATGCATAAAAATAAAGTCTATTACAAAATGAACTCTATTCCAAATGAGTTCAGAAATATTGCATAGTAATCTGAATACATGAAAATGAACTCTATTCCAACTGAGCTCCCAAATATTGACAGTAACCGGAACACATAAAAATAAACTGTATTTCAAATGAGTTATACCACATACTAACCTAAACCAATAAAAATGAACTCTATTCCAAATGAGTTCTATGACATCCTAACCTGAACCAATAATATAGGGAGGAATTGCCTAAGCAGACCTGGCTGGTCAAAACTGTAAT
>LPNX010653757.1:5041-16581 GCA_001517045.1 Pseudotsuga menziesii | reverse complement strand
TTTGTCTCAAATTGTCTATTTACCTGCTTTTTTATCTCTTTTTCTTCCTGTATGTGATTTTTTCCTTTATAGTCGCATGTACACACGGTTTTTCCTACAATAGGCGCGTATATAGTCAGATTTTCTACACACAGTTGTGTATCCCCTGAGTTTTTCCTTTTGGGGGAAGATTAAGTGTTGTTGGGTGATTTTGGATGATTGTTGAGTCTTCTATGATGCTTTTGGAGTCTGTATACACCTCTGTTTCTGACCAGAGACGCTTTTTAGTTTAAATTTTTGAAAATTTTCTTGTCATTGCATTTTCTATTTTTTGTTTTGGGATTAGTGTATTAGGTCTCTTTTACCTTAGTGCTTTGCTTGGGTGCTGTATGATAGTGCTTGTAGATTCTGGGGGTTGTAGAGTCAGACTTTTGCTTGTTATCTCATTTTAATTCAAAAATACAAAAACATTTTCTTTTTGCATCATTATGCATTGTTGAATTTTGCATTTTGCATTGTACTTGCATTAGGTTTGATTGTAGAGTATTAGTCATATTTTCATATAGGAATGATTGCATATTCATGTGAAGGAAAATTTTGCACTTCACATAGTAGCATACCCCCTTTTTCATTTGACACAATGCATTTGCATTGATGGTTAGGTGTGCATTTTACTTCTTGTTGTGTCATAACATCATTAGTTGCATGACCATTTTCCCTTTTTGAGTAATAATCCATTTAAAATCAACGCATAATAAAATGAATTACACTCTTTTCTTTTATAGGGTGCACTAACAAGATTAGGTTTTAGGGTCTTGGAATAGTTCATTGTTAGTAAATTCTCCAAGACCACTAAATGAAACATTTATATGTCTATCCAGGTGAGTGTGTGAAATTCCTTTATATAATTAGTGTTTCTTAGGATCCTCCTCTTACAAGGGAGTTAAGCACGAGGCAGTGTGAGTGGTTATTGATTTGGATGACCCATGGTCATTACTAAGTAGCATTGGAGATATTTCCAGGATTTTATTCGTATATGGAGGCTCTTTCGAGAGTTTCCGCCTTTGCTACCATGCCCATACGGTCAATCCCACCTGTGATTGTCTACCTGAGCATTGATTATATTGAGGTGACCTTATTTTCCTTACCTAAGTTATTGAGGGGGTACATTGGAGATGTTATTCTATAGGTTTCCTAGCCAGGTAGGGGTTGGACAGCACAGTCGCTATATGCGTTGAAGCTGAGGTCCACTATAATTGGTTACAAACCTCCACTTGTTGTGTATGGAAGTCTGAAGCATCTCCTAGGCGAGACATACCTGCTTCATTCGGGATCTCACATATCCTACCCTTCCTTGCTTGTGTTTTGGCTTTACATTTTATAAGTGTATTCTCTATGCATGCTAGTTTGCCTAGGGTTTTCATAATTAGATCGATTCTTTTTCATTTTTTGAGTCATTATGGATTCGAGCACAGAACTTCGCCATTCTCATTGTTTAGCGGTAATTCTACCTTCTACGTCTCCTCTTCCTTTGGGAAAGAGAAATAGACAGTCCAGGAAGACTAATCACTTTGATTCACACATGATGGGAGATCACGAGGATGAGATTTATGAGATGTCTTCTCCACCTCACGATGTTGGGGATGCAGATTCTACTCCTGTTTATGATCCTTTACTAGAAATACCTTCACATTCTGGTTATGATCCCTCATTCATAGGTCACGAGTATTGGCTTCTAGGCGATGAGACTCATCATGAACCCGCAAGCACTAGTCATGTTCATTGTAGCATGTCTGATATCCCTGCACCCGATTCAACACATCATGTTGAGTTGAAATTTTAACCTAGCACTATGCCTAAGGGCACTCTGATTCCTTTACATGCAGAGAGATTTGGGAGCACCAGTCACATTGCACCTTCCATCTCAGTGGTGGAAGCAACCTCACATGTCCATCCTAGACCTAATGTTAGTAACCATATGCATATACTAGAACTGAGATGAGTGACCATAGGGAACACCACTTACATCCCTTCACATTTCCTTTCATCCTCGAACCCTACTCCTTTGAATGAATTATTGACATCCCTTCCCCCCCCTCATTCACATGGTCCTTTAGGCTGAAATATCGCTACTAGCCATGTTCATACTATGAATTCTCGCTTGGTAGTGTCTCAGAGTCAAGCACCTCTCGTTGTGTTAGGAGGTCATATTCCTGTTTCTGGACCATCTAATGGTCCATCGCACAGAGCTCCCCATATCCCTAATTATGGAGCTTCTCATGGGATATCCCATGGGACACCTTAAAGAGATTCTCATGGACAGTCTTATGCACCACAGTGTGGATAGAACTATCAAACCTATGGGTACGAGTATCAACAACTTGCTTAATCTTCCAATTATGGCTTTATAGCACCGCATAGTCAAGGTACAGCACATCATAATGCTTCCATGCATATTTATACAGGTCAAATGGGAGGATGATATTATGGCCAAGGCCATGGTATTTATAGCAATTAGCCTTACATGAACCAAAACTATTAGGGAGCATGGCATAGACCGGCTCAACCTACGCTCCCTTTCCTCACAAAATTGAACTTACCTGACTTATCAAGACTTATGAAGAATCCGGTATCTCATGATCCGGCTTGACTGGCTATCCCTAACAAGGTTCCTTTGGACATTCCCAAGTTTGAGGGAAAAGTTGGAGAAGATCCTAGTCAGCATGTCACTACTTTTCACCTTTGGTGCTCTTCCAATTCCTTACACGACGACTCAATCTATTTAAGGCTATTTCAATGCACCCTCACCGGGCCTACAACGAAATTTTATATAGAGTTACCAAGGGGGGCATTCATTTTATTCGATGACCTTTCCATGACTTTCCTCAATCACTTTCAACTACCTGTGCGTTACAGCGTTGGTATAGAAATATTGTCGGCATTTCGACAAGACAAAACCACACATATCTCAAATCATATTCAAGAGTGGCGTAGACAAAAGTAGTTGATTAAAGCCTTTATACCACCAGAATTTCCCCTTGAGTGGTTCCTCAAGTTTTTGTTACCTTACATCGTGAAGGATGTTTCTACATCCAAAGTCCAAAATGAGGAACAAGCAATCTTTAGGGCACAAGAGTTGGATTCGATCTATGCTCAATCTGGAATTTTGTATGAGATTATACCTAACACTCCGCGATCTAGTTTTAATCCCAAGATCAATCCTCGACCACATGCTGATGGCATTGTGGGTTGTACAAGCTCCAAAACTACAGATTCAGTTGTGAAACAAGCGAGCCAATTGTCTATTAATCAATCTGCATCGGGACAATCCATGGCTTCATCTCAACCTACCCAAACGACGAGTGTAATTTTCGTGCAATTGTCGGACCAAAAGGGAAACCAACAACCCAGAAGGAATAATAAAAAGGGTAAAAATAATTGTAAGGATGGGAAAAAGAACAAAAAATTCTAATTTTAATGACAAGAATTCTTGTAATGATAGGGGGGAGAAGAAATCTAAATGTAAGGTAAAGTTTCCTTACAAATTGTGTAAGTAGGACCACCTCACTCACTTGTAGCCTCATATGGAAGATGCCTCGATATTCAAAGAACAGGGCCTAGCTGTGCTAACTAATCCTTACCCCATAATCAAAATATGAACTCAAGGACCACTGATCCTCACTGTGCATCAGATCGAGATCAAAATATGCAGATGGCCAATACTGGTCATGGTTGAATCAATATGGTGTGTGCTACTAAGGTTGTGACTCATGTGAAGGATTATGGTTCATCACAACTGAACCTTGGAAAAGAACCTGCTCCACCCGAGAGCCCTTTGCGTATCAAAAACTGTATGGAGAAATCTGAAGCTGCACCTCGCATTCCTATGGGATTCCTAAAGCATTTGAGGCACAATCCTAATGCCTGAGTCACCCAAAACTATTCCATTGTCGAAGATTTTGGCCAAACTCCTTGTGCGATGTCCACACTTGAAGTACTTCAGAGTTGTCCTCTGCAAAGGAAAGCCTTGCTTTCTTCTCTTGGGGTTAATGATGATAACTCTTCTCCCGTTATCAAATTTGAAACCATGGGACTACATCCTCGCTTTCCTTAATACATGTCTCTTTTGATTCATGTAGAGTGTCTTAATATTACCGTCAAACGAACTGTGATTGATGATGGCGCTGCTGCTTCTTTGATTTCTTTGTCATGTTGGAAGGGTTTGGGTTCCCCCAAGTTGTCTCAGTCCCCTACCATGTTGACTGATTTTGATGGTATATCATTTCGGCTGCATGGGATTATTCCTTCTCTTAAGGTCCAATTGGTAGGGAAGACCGCCGCAATCGAGGTCGAGATGGTTGATGTGCCCCTTGACTACAATCTTTTGCTGGGCCAGAATTGGATGTATAGTATGCAAGCTGTACCCTCTTCTCTCTTTCAAGTGGTATGCTTTCCATTTAATGGGAAGATAATTACAATTGATCAAACATCATTCCATAATACGAGTGTTAGTGTATCATTGGGAGCTTCTATCCGGATTATCGATCATTCTCAACCGACAACTACTAAGTGTGGGTGTGGGTATGTATCTGTATCTTATGGGAACCTTTAGCTATCCTACACCTATTCTTATGATCATATCTAGTTTTGGTGGGGCTTCATCCTGGTTGAATTCGATGTCTTTTCACACTACCCATATGGAATATCCTTGGATTCTTCCTTCATCGAGTCCTTCGAATGGACCTATCGACACGGATGTGCCATTTCCTGCAACTATGACAGCATATCAAGTGAATCTTGATTATGTTGCAGAGCCTAGTTTCCACTTCACAGACAGAGGAGGAGGACTCGTATGTGCTGCCTGCATGGGCAGTTGAGTCCTCCCATCCACATGATTGCCTCAATGATGCTTTTCCATCGGATGAAGCCATTATTGAGGCCATGGATGGAGTTGAGCCACCTTAGGAAGAGTTACATCATCGATCATATTTTCTTTCCAAGCTTGACCATTTGGAGTGTGAGGACATTAGGGAGATTGTTAGCGAGAAGATTGGTAGTCCCATGGTTCCATTAAGCTCTCCTGGTCAGATGGCTGATGGGAACATGGTGAATTTATAACCGACTATTCCTATCAATATTTCTTGCGATCCTGGCAAAGTGGAGAACGTCTACATTGGGGAGGATTATTCCCCTGATGAGATTAAGGAGTATACCAAGATATTTAAAGAGTTTCATGACATATTTTCTTGGTCATATAAAGAAATTCCAGGTATTGAACACCGTATTGTCGAACATGACATTAATACCTATCCAAATATGAAGCCAGTTCAACAATGTTTGCATGTGGTGAATCCTAGAAAAGCACCCGCTATTAAGGCTGAGATATAGAAGCTATTAAAAGCCGATTTTATCTATCCCGTTCCCTTCATAGAGTGGGTTTGAAATCGTGTTCTAGTTGATAAGAAGTAGGGACAATAAATATATGCATTGATTTCCATGATTTAAATCATGCTTGTCCTAAGGATAATTTTCCCACACCATTTATTGATCAAATTTTGGATGAGTGTGCAGGAAGCGAGGTATTCTCCTTCATGGACAGTTTTTCAGGATATAATCAGATTTAGATCAAACCCGAGGATCAACATAAGACTGCATTTATTTTTCCTTGGGGTATGTTTGCATATAGGAAGATGCCTTTCGTCCTTAAAAATTTCAGAGCTACTTTTCAGCGAGCTATGCTCATTCTCGTCTAAGAGTGAGTCATCCATACCATTTGAGATTAGTATTCGAAAGATGCCGCCACTACCAGGTTAGGTTAAATCCTCATAAGTGCATATTTTGCATGACTATTGGTTGCTTGCTAGGGTTCATTGTATCCATGTAGGGTATAAGAGTCGATCCCTTAAAGGTTGAGGCAATATTTCAATTGTCTCCCCCGTGTAATATTAAACATCTTTAGTGCTTGCAAGGCATGGAAAATTTCTTACAGAGATTCGTAGTTAACTTTGCCAATTTGACTAAAGGATTTATGAGTATTTTAAAGAAGGACACTACTTTTTGCTGGGATAAACGAGCCTTAGCATCGACCCCCGTGCTTAGTCCACCCGATTATAGCCGTGATTTCTTGATTTATGTCATCCCATCAATGGAGATGGTTGGTATGGTTTTGGTTGACGAGGATAAGGAGCTCCACGAGCATGTCATATATTATTTGAGCTGAAACCTTATTGATGCAGAAATATGTTATTCTCATGCGGAGATACTTGCCTTGGCCACCGTTCATGCGGTTTAGAAATTGGGACATTACATTCTCCTTCACCATACATTCGTGGTATCTCATGTCAATCCATTTGAGTTCATCCTCACTAGAAGGATGATTCGAGGAAAATACAATAAATGGATTGTTATTTTGCAAGAGTTCAATCTCAAATTTGTTTTGGCGAAATCGAAGAAATTGTTGATTTTTACGGAGCTCATATCTAATTTTCCAAGTGTGGACGAGGAGGAGGTTTATGAGGATACATTTGTCGACGAGCATATTTTCCTTATCTAAACTTTGGACCCGTGTTATGGGGATATCATTATATATTTGCAAATGTTGAAGGTCCCTACTCACCTTTCATGGGATGAGTGACGACGATTACATCATGTAGCTAAGAACTACCTTATAGTGGATAACACTTTGTACCTCCATGGGGTGGATTCTATTTTTCATCATTGGTTAACTCATGATGAGGCTGAGGTTGTGCTAAATGATTGTCATGGAGGGGTGTGTGGTGGGCATTTATTTGGGCTTTCTATAGCCAAAAAAATCTTGAGAGCGGCATATTTTTGGTCGTCAATATTCAAATATTGTGTCAATGCGGTCAAAATGTGTCACGCTTGCCAGGTGTTTGCATGTAATATGCACTCGCATCCTTCCCCGTTACATTCTATTATCACCATAGTTCCCTTAACCAAATGGGAGGTTCACTTCATGGATTGCAACCTAGCTTCAGCTAGGGGGCATCATCACATTATAGTGGTTGTAATTGATTATTTCACGAAATGGGAAGAGGCTACGCCCACGATTAAATTCAACGGTGAGACAGCCATGCATTTCATTTTCAACCAAATTATTACTTGGTTCGACATTCCAAAAGATCTTGTCACTGACAATGTGTTGGAGGATAAAGTCGGTATGTCGAATTGAATGATAGCCGACTAATTAGAGATTAGGTCGGCCACCTAAGGCGGTGTCGGTTGAGTGAACCTATAGGTAGTTATTTTGTAATTGTTTGTAAATCGTATATATTAGGTTCTTGAGCCAGATGAGAACTTCGTTTAGTTCTTTGCATTGTATGGACCCTCTCATGTTAATATAATTTGTTATTCTATCTACTTGTTCTTATCTCTTGTCTCTGTTATGTATGTATGCTTTAGTATGTATTATTGGTAACCCAATGTGATCTGTGAGATTACAACATTGGTTTCATTTCCAGGACTTGAACCTGGGTCTCTCAGGTGAGAATCGAATATCCTAACCAACTAGACTACAATGGAAATTTCCATAGCTGAAATTTCCATCAAGAGAAAATGTCGATCTTCTCAAGTCTGACTACACTAACCATCGACATACAAAAAATATTGCAGAGTTGGACAAATTTCCAACATCACCTTGCAGTGACATCCCTAGCAATTGTTGAATTCTGCATATAGAAAAGACTGACCATCAGACTTCATAGACCATGAAGATCAAAAGTACAAAATAATGACTACTTAGACAGACAAGGAAATTTTGGTACCTCCCTGTTTCTTTGAGATGAAGAAACATTTTGTTTGTGGGGGATATTTTGGAGGATCAAGTCGGTATGTCGACTTGAATAATAGCCAACTTAGTCAACTAATTAGTGAAACGATAGGTAGTTATTTTGTAACCATTTGTAAATCGTATATATTAGGATATTGAGCTAGATGAGATCTCTTTTGGTGCTTAGGATACACCTGGGTTCTTAATTTTATCTTCCAACCAACAAACAGACCCACAATGTTGGCCCTTTCGGCAAAAACCTGTGAACGGGTTGCAGTCTCACCCGAAACAGCTATGGGGTGTCGTAGAATCAGGTTTCTGTAGGCACAAGCGGGATGTTACTGTACCTTTATTCTTAACAAATAATAATTATGCAATAAATAAATTCGACAATCACTTAATTATCTTTGCGGTTTAGATAAAATACAGTTCTTACTTAACCCTTAACTGGGAGTTCACAGCGAAGTTAGTACTTAGCAATATATCTTACTTATCATTAACCTAATTATCAAATGCATAAACAGATAACAGAAACAACATAAAAGAACCACCACAACACAAGATATATGTGGTTCACCCATAGTGTAGGGGCTACATCCATAGAACTGCGTTTATATTCAACTCTTTACAAACACATAGTTCTGATCTGCACACTCAGCTGCAGATCTCTTCAATCACCCAAAGCTGCGCACTTAGCTGCAGATCTGTGCACTCAGCTGCAGAATCCTTCTTACAAAACCCTCTACACACACAGCTGCAGAGTTCGTCCACGCACTTAGCTGGGACTTAACCTTCTTACAAAACCCTAAAATAGGCCTTAGCTTCTTCGCATCAAATCATCATATAAATCATCAAAAGCCTAACCTGACTCCTTTACATAAGTGCCTATTTTTACAAGTGGACTATTACAAAACCATGGGCTTAAACCATGGGCTCCCCAAAACCAAAACCCTGGGTTTCAACCATGGGTCATTTACAAAACGAGGGGCTTTGACCCAACCCCAAAACCCCTAAGACTATTTTGGACCGCAACTCTGCTTACAAGCTTTGCACCAAAACCACGGAGTTGCCAAAACTACGGACCTTTAAGGTCAGAGCCCCAAAAGGCCCCTAATACTCACCAGTGTCCCGTCCTGGGACACTCTGCTGCTTCTCCAGAGGGAGATTCTTATTGGTGAAGATATTAAATTGCTTTTTGAGGCTGCACATGATATCTTCGGCTGCTTTCTCCTTCTCTGCTATCTCCTTTTGCACTCTGTGGAGTTGTGTATCCGTCTGAATCCCTGTAAGCATCATCTTTAATCCTTCTACTGTCTGTCTCCTTGATATTCCTGTCATCATTGTCATCCCTTCTGATACTTCTACCACTGCCATGGCCTGCTTTATCCTTCATCCCTTCATCCTTAGCAGAGTGCTTATGTTCCCTATGACCGTCACTCATTCTGCTATCTTCCTTCTCGAAATACATTTCGGCTTCATCTTTCTCTTCGTAATATTTATGATGGTCATGGGAATCATTGGGCATTCTAGATCTATCAAAAATAGGTGAAAGATATGGTGGATTCTGTGATGAAGTCTTCAAAACCTTTAGGTGGGAGCTCTGTTGAACCAGGAGGATTCATTGTGGGATCCTCCAGCTTGTGTCTTTCTTCGTTCTGCTTAGAGAGAACTTCTACCTTAAATTTATTTTCGGTTGATCATGTCTACATTGGCTACTTCGGTGTTGGGGCAGTCTCTTCGTAGGGTGTATATGTAAGTAGGTTTCTTCTAAGGTTCTGCAGAACCCTCGGTCTGAATTCCCTCAGCAATTCCTGGATTTCACAATCAGCTGACATGGGCTCAACTCAAGAAAATGCTTAATGCAGAATTCACAGGCCTGGGTGTCTTCTTATAGAATCCAACGACCCAAATCTATCATAATTGTGTAATAAAGACACCAAATCTGACCGAACGCTGGTAGATCTTTTCCACACACCACTATATTTCCCAAAATCTAATCATTACAGGAAATTAATGCAGTGAACATGCCGGCACCGCCAAATCCAACGGTCACATTTTAAGCTTCGACACACCTTTCTTCTTCGGCACAACCACTACTTCAGCTTCACCACAATAACGGTCTTTGACACAATACATACCTTCAACACAATATTGACCTTCGACCCTATCTGACACAAACTTTACCATAGCTTCAAGATTCGACCCACGACTGAATTTCCAACAAATCTACCCAAGCTCTCTGAGAACAACTTCATAATAGTCTAGTACCCAATTTCAACTGTTCTTGGTACTTAGACTCTCCTTCTTCCTATTACTTCTGGTCAAGGGGTACAGGCTTGTCCCTATACTTCTTTAATCTACTTCCATTCACCATGGAGGGCAAAATTTCTCCATTCAATTTACCTAACTGAACTGCACCACCATGAGTAACTTTATGAACTATGTATGGTCCTTTCCAATGTGTCTTGAAATTACCTAGGAACTTCATGAATTTAGTGTCATACAAGAGCACAAGATCACCATTCTGGAAATGCTTCTTCTTAGTGTGTCTATCATGCCATGCTTTTTCTCTAGCTTTATGTACTTGTTGCTGGAAACCTGCAATGAATCTGTCTTCTTCTAGTTCTAGTATCTTTTCCAGCCTTTCATTCAACATAGCTGGTTCATCCATCCCTGTGAAGGAATATATTCTGAGGCTAGGAACAATGTATTCCATGGGCATAACTGCTTCCTGTCCATACACCAGCCTAAAAGATGTGTGGCCTGTCAACTTCTTGCAAGTGGTTCTATAAGCCCATAATACTGCTGGAATTCAAAGATCCCAATCATTCCTGTTAACATTGAAAACCTTTGTTAGAGTGTGCTCTAGAATCTTGTTAAAGGCTTCGACGGTTCCATTTGCTTGAGGATGTTAGGAAGTTCTCTTCTGATGATATACTTGAAATTCTTTGGTCAATGCTTTAATAGTCTTATTCAGAAAATGTGATCCTTGATCACTCATAAGAATTCTAGGACACCCAAACCTGGACATGATATTATCAAATATGAACTTCACAGCTATAGCAGTGCTACAGTTCTTGACTGGTTGAGCTTCAGCCCAATGGGTAAGGTAATCAGTTGCTGTAATAATGTATCTTGCTCTAGATTTCTTGGTAGGGGGATTGATTGGTCCGACAAAATCAATAACCCACTTGTCAAATGCTTGTAAAGTTACCTGTCGAACCAGAGGAATATCATCCCTCCTGGATGGTTTTCCTGTCATTTGACAGATATCACAGTTATGGAAATACTCTCTTGCATCCTTATGAAGCGTAGGCCACCACAATCCAGCTGTCAGAATCTTTTGTGCTGTAGATTTTCTTACATAATGACCTCTTGTTGCTCCAGAATGTGCCTCAACCAAGATCAATGGCTTTTCATGCTCCAGGACACATCTGCGCATTATTTCATCTGGTCCCATCTTATATAGCTATCCTGCTATCAAGGTAAAGTCAACTGCTCGAACCACCAGTTGCTTCTTCTGCTGTGTTGTCATCTTAGAGGGTGCAAAACATGTATACAAGTACTGAAAAATATCCTAAAAATAGTCATCAACCATCTGGATGGAAAACAACTGGGAATCGGGAAGACCTTCATCCAAACTAGTGGGCTCTTCTCCTGACTCGAGCCTCGACAAGTGGTCAGGCCCCAGGTTAAGTCTTCTTGGCTTAACTATGATCTCAAATTCATATTCCTGAAATAGAATCATCCATCTGCATATCTTTCCACCTAA
>LPNX010653729.1:46090-65704 GCA_001517045.1 Pseudotsuga menziesii | reverse complement strand
TCAAATACATAATAGAAACATCCCGGAATAAACATCGGGTTACAATACATAGAAGATACATAGAAGAATACATTCCGAAGTTACATATACATCAACATCCCTAAATTGCTCCCCACTTATAAAGTCCTCAAGTCAACAATATGGAATAATTGCAACTTGGTTCCCCCAAGCATATGTCCATGTCAACTATTTTGCTAAAAGTTCCACCATATCCTCTAAGTCTTCGACATCCAACTCAATGATAGTCTCCCACTTGGCCATTCTTTAAATCCCTATACAAACAACATTGAAAATAATTTGGTGTAGCCATTCTTAAATCCAGAGCTAGAAAAACTATCAACCATGAAAGAGATCAAATCCTTTGAGTTGTTTACATTTTTTCAATGTTTGTATTGTAAAAAAGATTTACACCATAATTGATTTCATCCGTCTCCACTCTTGGGAGATCCCCAATTAAAATGAATATATACTAATATATAAAACATATTTACATAATGATAATTAAAAATGTAAGATTTAAGATTTATGGGCCAATCTCCTACATGGTTGGTTGATGATCGATCCACTATTATCCTTCCTACAAATGTATGCGTAGAAGATCAAGAGCAGGAAGATGGAGGAGAAATAAGGGACAATCCTTTGATTTAGAGGAGAGAAAATGATCTTTCTCGGGATGACCATTTAATAATGAAACCCAAGCAACTACCTTGAGAAATATTTATAGAATTTGAAAAGATGAAAGGCTATTTTAGGCCCAATGATTTTCAACAATATTTCGTTGGGAGCTATCATTTAGGCCTTTACTGGGAATTTGGGTACCGTTGAACTAGATGTAGTGGCTATCGAGAACTCGATTATAGTAGGGATGGCCTTCAAAGTTATGGTGAGCCAATGATAAAATATTAACACTCTTAGGGTTCTCAATGATATAGACACTGATCCACAACCATTCAAAGATCCACAAAGCCCACAATAAACGAAAACCATAACAAGAAAGACAAGAATAAAACTGTATGTTGCTTATTCAAAGTGTCATTACAAATTATTAGAACTGCATATTTCACTTCATCAAAACATGAGTATACAACTAGACACGAGTTTACAGTAACATCAAAACACAAAGCTCCAAGGACAACCACCATAAAGCTCTAACACCAATTATATCTTTCCCTTAATAGCTTTGTGAATCGATCAAAATGAATTAAACAAAAAACATAGTCAGCAGTGAAATACCTATAAGGTTGATGTTGAAGTATCCAGCACTATCCCGTACACAGCTCTTCGAGGAAACCCGGACTAGTTGTAGGAAAAAGGAAGACCTGGACCAACGGAATGGACACCGACCAAATGGAGAGAAAACTGTGATCAAGAGCGAACATGGGCGATGGAGGAGCTTATTGTCGATTTTCCAAAATATGCATTAATGGAGATGGGTGGCACCAGGCTGATGGCCAGCTTGGAGATGGGATGTTCACGGGGTGGGAATGTTGTGGGAAAAACGTAATGGAGAAGGGTGTCGCCGGTGGGAGTTATCCCCATGGGTATGTGGGTAAGCCCCCGTGCGAGTATCCTGGCTTGATGGGGCATGGGGTATGGGTATGTGACATGTGTATGGGTGGTAATCCCCCGTGCAAGTAGCCTGGTAGGATCCTTAAAGGCTCTTCCATAGGCTGAATATGGCTCGCCTAACCTGATGGGGCATGGGGTATGGGTATGGGCGGTAAGACCACATATCCTTAGCTTGGCAGGAGCCTTAAAGGCTCTGCCGTAGGCTGAATATTGCTCACCCAATTGCATATCTCCGACCTTCCCAATATCGTATCCTACATTAACAAATATTGAATTTTTTTTAATCTTCCAATAGCAAGTAATAAATGTATCCCCTACTTACAAAGATTTTTTTGAATTTCATTGAATATGCAAGCAAGAAGTGGTAAATATACAACATCCATTTGAATTTCGTTGAATATGCAATGTCCAACCTACTGAAGATCATATCTATCAATAATAAGTGTTGATCGTATCTATCAACAATAAATGTAGTTTTTTCTTGAATTTATATTTTTTTGGGAACGTGTGTAGTATTTATTTCTATATTTTACTCTCAGAAAACTACCTACCAAATATTGTATCTTTCAACACCAATCTACCCAAGATAGTATCTTTTAGCAATAAAAGATGGAATGTTCTTGAATTTGTATTTTTTTGTTTTTGTGTGTTGCTTTATTTGATATAAATCAATGATTTATATATAAGTACATACGAGACAAATTAATGTTTTTTTATTTTAATTTTTAAATATTTGCTTAATTTAATAAAGCTTTTTGAATGTGTGGTGCATTTATTTTCGTATCTTACAACAATAAATCAATGATTTATAAGTACATGTGAATTTATGTTTATTTTATTTTATTTTATATTTTAATTTTAATTATTTTTATGTCTCAATAATTTATGTGCACACCAGAGAAAAAATGTTAAATCTGAGTAGCTAGCCAATTAGAAAATAAGTTAATCAAATTTTAAAATATATATATATATATTTTACTAGGGGAATCGGCAACTGGGGCCAGGCTGGTACTCGCGTGACATGGGGTACAGGGATCCATTCCCGCTACCACTATAACCCTAGGTGCCCCACACTCACCACAAGACATGGGACACAGGTAAACCCAGGTGGGGTTGATCTCGTGACCTCCAATTTACAACAAGTGACTTCATAACAACATAACTGGCAATAAGCCATATCCGTGCGGGCTTATAATTTCTTTATTTTATTTTAAAAATTTGATTTAATAAGAAATTTAAAAAAAAAATTGATTAACACAATGTTAAATATTAAAGTAGTTTGTAGTCAAAATAGTTATGACAACACATTGGTCGCTATAATCCCTGCACCAATTTTGTTGTAAAAAAAGGATAACCACTCACCAATTTTGTTGTAAAATAAGGAATCTTTGCATAAAATAAGATGCCGTCAGTGTAATGAACCCACCAAATTGCTTCTCAAGGACTGTAATAAATACTTTCTAAATTTTTGTGGATACATACTTGTAAGTGTACATGGATGATTGGGCATTGTTGTTTGCCTCAATCACCATTTAAAAAATATGACGATGATGTTGAAAAGATGCAAAGAAATAGGGGTCTCATTAAATCCCAAGACATGCCACTTTTTGGAACGTGCTTGGACATATCATCTCCAAGTATGGCACAATGCTATTGTTGAAGATATTTTATGTGTGTTCCCATGTTTCTTTCCTCGTGTATAATCCTAATTCTTTGAGGAAATTGGAATAAATTAGTAATTTTTTATATACCCTAGAGAGAAAGTGGTAAAGAATCTAAAGGTTACCCTATTAAAATATTCATGAGGAAGAGTTTTTATGAATATGCTTTCAATGATTCTCTCTACATTCCAAGTGTGTTTTCCATACAAATGGGGATATTTTTTAGATTTGGAGACTTATATGTTTCTATTGTATTATGCATTCCTCACCAAAACACCAAATAGATGCACAAAACCTTGAACCATGTCCCTTGCCTCCATGTTTCACATCTCCACACTTCCACACTAGTTTTCCATGTCGATGTAGAATCCCATCACCATACCTCAACATTAAATCTCTTGCATGAACTTAATCATGTATGCATAGAATACTATGCCATATATATCCCCTCACTACCATGTTCTACAACCCACATGGATATTAGCATGAGACTGTGGAAGCAACTACACCGCTGATCCTCCACCTCCATGTATCCCTCTTGCTGCAAACTACATGAATTTTAGCATGGATATTTAGAATCACTTTCCATATCCATTATTTTTCCTTTCCTTTCACCTCCTCCCTTCCAAATGCATTCACTGCCTTAGTGGTTTCTCATTCTAAAAACATGTGGCATTCTCATTCAAGGCAAGGTATATCAACAACTAATTGGAAATGAGGATAGTTATGAATACTTTAACCATATACACTGAGATCCAATAGATAAATTATTTTAGAAATGACAGTTGAAAGTGTAAAATATGCATGATTCTTTGTCCACATTTAGAAAAATAAAAAGAAAAATACAATAAGAGAATGATGTCACTCGAAGGGAAGTTAGAACCCTTTTGTGGAGACATTGTTAACTCATTGATCCATAATAACAAATATTATCATTGAACTACTACTTATAAATGGTACTCAATGATACAAGAGGGAGGGCAAAAAAAAGAAATGTTGGACCATAGGGTTGATGAAGGATGATTACATGACTGAAATTATTTATTTTAGAGAACTTATGCACTAGGGTGCCAAGTGATTTGATGTTAATCACATACTTGTGAATGTGAGATGAGTAGGGAATACTGCAATACCTCAAAATCCTTTAAAAAATCCAAATAAATACATACCTAAAAATCCAACATACTAATGGGAACAACATAAACAAGAATCACAAGACAAATAAATGCATGCAGAAGATACATTTACCCTCGAAACCCTTCACCAGGAAAACCGATAACAAATATAGCTTTACTATTATCTTGGGCAATCCAAGTAAGCCAACTAAATAACATGCCGCTTGAAGTGCTTTACAATGGAGTATACTAAGCCTTTAAATAGGCTTCACTGCATCAAATAACATGGGTTTCCTAATACTATGGGTCGTAAGCTACCTATAGTAAAGCCTTGATTATATACATCAAGATTATCTTAATTACTCTTTAAATAAGTCAATATTAACATAGCATTTCCCCTTTTAAACTTAACTATAGCATCCCCGACCCTCCGACCGGCGAAGAGGACGCTAGGATGCATCAAATCATCCAAGCATCTAGTCCCATGAACATGAACATGCATACATATACTGCTGAAGCATGATACTTAAAAACATAAAACATATTACAAAAGATAATCATTCATATATAAAACGAAAGTAAAACATATCAATTAACACTCATGCATATACAGATCAACATTTCACATGTATATCATCATTCATCAACGGTAAATATGATTGCAGACACAAGTTAGGTAAGAATACTTATATTATTAAGAACTTGTTCCGCAACCAGCTATGTCACTACAACGTTCCACCCAACCATAGGCCCATGTGCTCCTTAATCTCTCAGCAACGCTGCCACCCCCGAGCGAGGCATGATTCCCCAAGGAATAAAGAACTAACACGCTTACACACATCCAAGGATAACAACACCACAAGGGTACACAGTTCAACCAAGCCAACACAGTTGGGTTTATCAGGTGAACATCAGATCAGCCAAGCCAACCAAGTTGGGTTTATCAGGCCATCTAGGAGCTGGGAAAAGCTAAATGCTAAGCTGGTGAGCTCATTGAAGAGCTACATACACCAACACCAACACCAGGGCCATCCTGACTTCTAGAACACCCACACACACCCAACACAAGGAAATCAATCCCTTCTTTGCAACGCAGTCCCTCAGACCCCGATCTCCCTTCCAGTGCTATTCAGGGGTTGTGGAGAAGAAAGCCAGCTCAGTAGCTCTGTCTGTGTGGTTCTCAACCCACTAGGTTTATCAAGCACCTCAGACCCTCATTCACCACTCCAATGTAGTCCGAGGACAAACCAATACGTGCATGCAGTAAAATAGCTATTACAGCTTTAACAGGGGAAGAAACAACTTGCTAGATCGTTATTGGCCCTATCGTGGCCAAAACGATCCCACAACAACCTACAACATCCAAAACACAGGCAAAAACATAGTCCAACAATCGTGGCAACAACAACCCACGAACAACCATGCACTCACAGCACATAATCCCCACTGCAATCGCTGGAGAAATTACTCTAACAGAAAATTGAAAGGAACAGACTCCCAATCTGTGTGTGAGGAAATACGATGTAGCCAACAAAACGCAGACTACCGTCCCCTAAGAAAAGGAAGAACCAACTCGCAAGGCAGCAATTCGTGGAACAGAGGAGAACGAACCAACCCCCACACAATGGATTGTAATCCCATTTAACTCTACCCTGCACGAGGAAAATGAACAGTCAACGATGGGGAGAGTGGGCAGAATGGTCTGCAATCGCGTCGTGGAGAGAGTGTAGACGTGGGCATAATGATTTTCCTGCCAGCTTATTGGTCAGCACAGTGGAGTGTGCATGTGGGCAAGGCATGGCAGTCCTGCCACACTCCACTACCAGCATTAACAGCTCCAACCACTAGCAGAACAATTAAGATGGCCGTTTGATGAGACAAGGGAAGGTGAGAAATTAAACAAGGTGACACATGGCTTTATCCCCCCCATGGCTCAAGGTTTAGCATTCCCCCTCCTTATCCTTAGGAATCATGCCCCTTCTCAATTTAGTTGCAGTGAACATAGCTGGTTGGGTTATTTAATTAAAATGCACATTTACATGATGTCACAATTTAATATATGCCGTATGTCCCGATATACCATCGGTGACCATTCCAATCCAAATCATAACATAACCAAATCGATGGTGGGGCTTTTTCCCTTAGCTCCTCACCATGATTATTACAACATATGTCTCATGTATATTTAATGCAAATGGGGTCAAAACCCGGGTGTTAAATTCCCCTCCCCCTTCAATAGCACTGTCCTCAGTGCTTTACATAATTGAACAAAATGCTACATTGGTATTGCCTCAGTGTTCCGCAGAATTGAACAAAAATGGATGTGAAAATCGCATGGCATCCTCCAGCTCCCACGTAGCCTCTTCAGGTCCGTAGTGCTCCCATTGCACCTTTACCTGCCCTATGGCTCAGTTCCGGAGCATTGTGACCTTCCTGTCGAGGATGCGGATTGGCTCGATTTGGAACTCTCCCTCGGGTTCCACCTGAATCACATCCCAATTCATCACATGGTTAGGATCATGTACATGTTTCTTAAGCAAAGAAACATGAAAAACATTATGAGCTCTAGTACTAGCAGGCAATGCAAGTCTATATGCAACAGGCCCTATTCTTTTAAGCACTTCAAACGACCCACAATATCTAGGCGACATCTTGGCACAACTTCCAAGCTTCAAGGAATTTTTCTTTGCTTTCACTCTGAGGTAAACATGATCCCCAACACTGAACTCTCTATTCATCCTATGCTTATCTGCATAGCTTTTTTGTCTGTCCTATGTTGATTTCAGATTCCGCCTGATCTTTACAACCTCTTGCTCCTTTTCCTTAAGTAACTCTGGACCAAGCACAACTCTGTTCACTGGGTTATCCCAAGTCACTGGTGTCCTACACCTTCTTCCATACAAAGCTTCATACGGACTCATCCCCAAGGATGCCTGCTGTCCATTGTTGTAAGCAAACACTACCAAGTGTAAGTAATCTTCCCACTTGGTTGGTTTGTCCATCACATACATGCGAAGCATGTCTTCCAGCACTTGATTCACTCTTTCTGTCTGCCCATCTGTCTGAGGATGGTATGCTGTACTGAATTTTAGCTTTGTACCCAAATCTGCAAACAAACCCTTCCAAACATTGGAAGTAAACTTGACATCTCTGTCAGAGACTATTGCCTTCGGTAACTCATGCAATTTGAAAATCTCCTTCATGAGGATCTTTGCAATGTCATCCATCTTGTGCGTAGACTTCATTGGTATAAAATGTGCTGTTTTTTTCAACTTGTCTACCACAACCATGATGGAATCATGTTGTCTCCAAGTCATCGGTAAGCCTGTAATAAAATCCATGGAAATAACTTCCCATTTCCATTTCGGAACTGGCAAAGGCTGCAACAAACCTACTGGATGTTGATGCTCCACCTTTACATGTTGACATTTCATGCACCTTGAAATGTATTCAGCCATGTCCTTTTTCATCCCTGGCCAAAAGTACTGCTTTCTAGCTGTAGCAATTTTCTTCTGATATCCTGGGTGACCAGGATACGGAGCTTGATGGATTTCATCCATAACAACTCTCCTCAAATCAGCTACATTCAGAATATAAATTATGCCTTTATAAGTAAGAAGTCCATCTTCTTCTAATTTATATCCTTCATACTTCTTCTCAATACTTTGTTGTTGCAATTTGTCTTTTACCTGCTCATACAATTCATCTCTAGCAACATGATTAACAATCTACTGCCTCAATTCTGATTGGCAAATACTAAGAGATGCCACATGCATTTCCTGTACCTTCCTGCTGAGTGCATCAACTACCTTGTTCTCTTTTCCTTTTATGTGCTTGATTTCAAAATCAAACTCACATAGAAATTCCAACCATCTCGCTTACCTAGCAATCAGAGTAGGCTGATCAAACAAATACTTCAGGCCACAATGGTCTGTCCTGAGCTCAAATATTCTACCCATTAAGTAATGTCTCCACATCTTGAGAGCATGTACTATGGCTGCAAGCTCTAGATCATGCGTGGCATAGTTCTTCTCATGCTCCTTCAACTTTCTTGATTCATAACATATCACGTGGTTGTCCTGCATAAGGTCTCCTCCAAGCCCTTGTCCGCATGCTTCGGTACATACCACAAAATCTTTCTTCAGATCTGCAACCTTCAATACTGGTGCACTGGTGAGAAGATTCTTCAACCGCTGGAAGCTCTCTTCACACTTCGAAGTCCATTCGAACTTCATCCCCTTCTTTTGCAAAGAAGTGATGGCATGTGCAACCTTGTAAAATCCTTCAATGAATCTCCTGTAGTATCCTGCAAGTCCCCTAAAAGATCTTACATCCGTCACATTTCTTGGAGTAGGCCAATTCATAAAGGCTTCGATCTTCTCAGGGTCTACTGATATACCCTCTTCTGAGATAATGTGACCCAAATACTAAATTCTATCTCTGTAGAAGTCACACTTGCTTAGTTTTGCATACAGCTGATGCTCCCTGAGAAATTGTAATGTCAATCTCAAATGCTCTTCATGTTCTTCCTCATTCTTGGAATAAACAAGAATGTCATCAAGGAAAACAAGAACAAACTTGTCCAAATACTTGTTGACGACACTGTTCATAAGGAACATAAATGTAGCTGGTGCATTGGTGAGACCAAATGGTACCACTACAAACTCATAATGCCCATACCTTGTCCTGAAGGCTGTCTTATGAATGTCTTCGTTCTTGATTCTCACCTGATGGTAACTAGACCTCAAGTCAATCTTGGAAAATACCATTACTCCTCTCATTTGATCAAAGAGGTCATCAATTCTAGGCAAAGGATATTTATTCTTCACAGTAACGTTGTTCAACTGTTTGTAATCAATACACAACCTGAGGGTACCATCTTTCTTCTTCACAAACAGAACCGGTGCTCCCCAAGGAGACACACTCAGTCGGATATACTTCTTTTCCAACAACTCTTGCAGTTGCATTTTCAACTCTAGCATCTCCGGTATACTCATCCTGTAGGGTGTCTTGGACACTAGTGCTGCTCCTGGCACAAGTTCAATGGTGAAATCAATGTATCTCTTTGGAGGAAGTCTTGGAATCTCATCAGGGAATACATCCTTGAATTCCTGTAACACCTGATAGTCCTCCAACCTAGGAGTTTCATCTCCTGTTGGTTCCAGAATATGAGCTGCATACAACTGACAACCTTTCCTACAGAAATTCTTCAACTGCATTGCTAAAAACCGCCTCACTGAAATTACCTTCGGAATACCTTTCACCACTACTGGGTTTCCTTCTTCATCTGTGCATTCAAAAGTCTTGCTGTAAGAGTCAAGCTTCACTCTGTGGGCTTCTAACCAATCCATTCCAATGAGAACATCATATGAACCAAGCAGTAGAACATTCAGCTCCACACAAGTGATCAATCCATTCATGACCAATGGAAATTTCTCTACCTCTTCATTGAATTTTCTCTTAGACCCAGTGGCTAGCTGAACTAACCAAGATTTTCCATGCTTTACCTTCTCAAAACCACAAATCTCCACTACCCTAGGAGTGATATAACTATGAGTAGAACCAGGGTCAATCAAAATAGAAACAGATTGTTCAACGATCTTACCTGCAACTTCAACCACAATTGATTGGTGGTTTTCCTGGCGGTCCTCCAGTGCTGCATAAATTCTAGGGACTGCCCTTGCTACTTGACCCACTATTTCTGCTTTCCATATGTTATAAGTTGGCCTTGCACTTTCATTCTCAAGTGGACAATATCTGCACAAGTGGGGTCCTTAACATTTCCAACATTTGAGTGGACCTCTATTCTTATGTGGCTCTTTAGGCTTTCCACCTGTCACTCCAACTGGATTACTCGTAACTTGGGATGGCTGCTTCTGCTGATTCCTGAATCTAGAAGGTTTGAAACCTTTCCTCCTTTGGTCAAACTTCTCGTTCTTCTTGTCCTTCCATGCCTTATGGTAATCAGGTTTACCTTTGCTTTGCTCATAGCAGTATTTAGCCTTTCTTATTGCTTCTTCGAGAGTTCTCGGTTCATAGAACTCAATTCTATCTTTGTAAGCTTGAGGCAATCCACTTAGAAACTGCTGGACCTTCACTTTTTCATCTCTGATGTACCCGACATACCTCAACAATTCCAAGAACTTATTTGCATATTAATCCATGGTTTGCTATCCCAATATCAGCTCATGGAACTCCTTAATCTTATCATCATAATACCTGTTAGAGCGGTATTTCTGCCTGAAATACTTCTTGAACTGTTTCCACTTCAGTTTCCTTTCACTGATCTTCTTTAATTGCTTGAAGTGTTCCCATCAAATGGATGCTCTTCCATTCAGATTGAATATGGCAACTCTTGCCTTCATGTTTCTTGAATAATCTTGTACTTGGAAGTACTTCTTTATCCCAAGGAGCCAAGCTTCAACTTCTTGTCCCATCTTTATCTCACCATCAAATGTAGGAGGTATAGCTTTCCTAAATTCATCTTGAGAGCGATCCCTATGGTGTTTTCTTCTTCTCCTTTTATGAGGAGATGAGATTGTATCCCTGCTGGATTCTTCAGAATCAAATGATCCACTGGAAGTCCTTCTCCTTCTCCTAGTGCTGCTCTTACTACCTTCTCTCCCAGAATCTATTTTCCTCTGCAAATCTGTCAAACTTTGCAACATGGCAGCATTCAACTGATGCTGCTATTCCTGGGCTTTAATCAAGCTTCTCATGGTGGCTGCAACCTCGAATGGTGTCTCTTGGAATCTCCTTCCATTAGACTCTATGTCATCATTTCCATTACGGGCATTTTCTCCCATGGCATCTCTCGCACGCTCGTAGGAATCTCGAGCATCATACCCATCATGGATTCTCATGACTGAACCACCTCTTGCTTTACCACACTGTTCTTTCTGGAGTACTGCTCTTGGAAGTTGTCTATAATTCTGCAATTTGTTAGTAACAAACTGTTAGATGCATACCATTAATATAAATCAAAACTACTTACCGTCCTCTTTTGGAAATTCATAAAACACAATCTTGCTTAAAACACAAAATTTTCCTCGCTTTCTTTTCAGCCTTGTGACCACTGATAATCTGCTAAAATCTGTTGAAAGACAGTTGAAAACTACTTGAAAAATTACTGAGAAGTTCCTTTGAAAAACCCAAATCTCCTTGGGCCCAATCGGACCTCTTCCCAGATATCTTTTCGATTCTTCAGTGGTCAAAGCACCTAGTTCATCGACGGTCTGTTTGCTTATTTCTTCCGGCATTTCGGTGACAAACCAACTAAACTCCCGATCTGCATCGGCGAGGAAGTCGACTGTTCATCGGGTGCATAGTCCCTTGAGTAGCCGCAATGGTAGAAAGTGATCTTACTACGATTTCTGCAGACATCTATCAATTACCGAACCTACCATCCATCGGGTGGATAGTGCTTTAGACTGCTGCAATGGCAGATTTACAATCCCTTAATTCCTTCTGATCGGTGGCCTGATCCTTAATAATTTTTCGATGATCTTGTACTCTTCAAAATTTTCTTCTAATCGAATCCATAATGGTCTGACAGTCCAAACTTCGTCAGTGGGGAAACCCACTAATCCGTTGCATCAACGGTCAGACGTATTAGGCATTGGGAAGTTAGTCCTTTCGGCTTCCGCAACGACGACCCACACTCTTTCTCTGTCTTTCGCAGCTCACGACTTCGTCAGTCGGTCAGAGTGACTATTCTCTTGCGGCATCGGATGGATAGTTGACTAGGCAGCCGCAACTACGGTCCACCTTCCTCGACCCTTTTCCGATCGGCAGCTGACACGACATTGGTAGTGGAACCTGTAACCATCGGAGGATTAGTGCACTAGGATTCTGCAACAACGGCGCTTGAACCACTAATTTGTTCCGATGTAGTCGCCAAACTTTTGCCGCATCGGCAACATGATCAGCTGAGCGTCGGCGATGAGATCAACTAATCATTGCTGATCGCCGATGATTCCATTACTTCGCCAAATTTTTCCAAAATTCCTTGGCGTCAGGTGGTATTCAGACTAATTCTTCCGCTGCATCAGAAGAAATTCTCACTAAGTGTTCCAATGAGTCAATAATTCTAGCACTTAGAAAGATTTATGAATTTTCCTGTGATTCACCATTTCTCCTGGTTTCTTCTGGGCAGTAGGCAACCTGCCTCTGTTAGCTATTCTTTCATGGCCCTCTAAGGCCTAAATGCTGCAACATAAGCTTTGTCACTGCATCTTCGCGGCTCATTCAGACCCATGCTGCAACCAGAGCTCTGATACCACACTGTAGCGTCCCCGACCCTCCGACTGGCGAAGAGGACGCTACGATAGATCAAATCATCTGGGCATCTAGTCCCATGAACATGAACATGCATACATATAATGCTGAAGCATGATACTTAAAAACATAAAACATATTACGAAGCATAATCATTCATATATACAACGAAATCAAAACATATCAATTAAAACTCATGCATATATAGATCAACATTTAACATGTATATCATCATTCATCAACGGTAAATATGATTGCAGACACAAGTTAGGTAAGAATACTTATCTTATTAAGAACTTGTTCCGCAACCAGCTATGTCGCTGCAACATTCCACCCAACCATAGGCCTGCGTGCTCCTTAATCTCTCAACAACGCTGCCACCCCCGAGCCGGGCATGATTCCCCAAGGAATAAGGAACTAACAGGCTTACACATAGCCAAGGATAACAACACCACAAGGGTACACAGTTCAACCAAGCCAACACAGTTGGGTTTATCAGGAGAACATCAGATCATCCAAACCAACCAAGTTGGGTTTATCAGGCCATCCAGGAGCTGGGAAAAGCTAAAAGCTAAGCTGGTGAGCTCATTGAAGAGCTACAGACACCAACACCAGAGCCAACCTGACTTCTAGAACACCCACACACACCCAACACAAGGAAATCAGTCCCTTCTCTGCAACGCAGTCCCTCAGACCCTGATATCCCTTCTAGTGCTATTCAGGGGTTGTGGAGAAGAAATCCAGCTCAGTAGCTCTATCTGTGTGGTGCTCAACCCACCAGGTTTATCATGCACCTCAGGCATTCATTCACCACTCCAATGTAGTCCGAGGACAAACCATTGCGTGCATGCAGTAAAACAACTATTACAGCTTTAACAGGGGAAGAAACAACTTCTTGGATCGTTCTTGGCCCTATCGTGGCCAAAACGATCCCACAGCAACCTAAAATAGCCAAAACATAGGGGAAAACACAGTCCAGTAATCATGGCAACAATAGCCCACGAACAACCATGCACTCACAACACAAAATCCCCACTACAATCGCGGGAGAACTTACCCTGACAGAAAATGGAAAGGAACAGACTCCCAATTTGTGTGTGAGGGAATACGACGTAGCCAACAAAACGCAGACTACCGTCCCCTGAGAAAAGGAAGAACCAACTTGCAAGCCAGCAATCCGTGGAACAGAGGAGAATGAACCAACCCCCACACGATGGATTGTAATCCCATTTAACTCTGCCCTGCATGAGGAAAACGAACAGTCGGCGGTGGGGAGAGTGGGCAGAACGGTCCGCAATCAAGTCGTGGAGAGAGTGCAGGCATGGGCGTAGTGGTTTTCCTTCCAGCGTATCGGTCAGCATAGTGGAGTGTGCGTGTGGGCAAGGCATGGCAATCCTGCCACACTCCACTGCCAGCATTAACAACTCCAACCACCAGCAGAACAATTAAGATGGTCGTTTGATGAGACAAGGGAAGGTGAGAAATTAAACAAGGTGACACATGGCTTTATCCCCCCCATGGATCAAGGTTTAGCATCCCCCCTCCTTATCCTTAGGAATCATGCCCCTTCTCAATTTAGTTGCGGTGAACTTTAGCTGGCTGGGTTATTTAATTAAAATGCACATTTACATGATGTCACAATTTAATATATGCCGTATGTCCCAATATACCATCGGTGACCATTCCAATCCGAATCATAACATAACCAAATCGATGGTGGGGATTTTTCCCTTAGCTACTCACCATGATTATTACAACATATGTCTCATGTATATTTAATGCAAACGGGGTCAAAAACAGGGTGTGAATGTGAGATGAGTAGGGAAGACTGCAATACCTCAAAATCCTTTAAAAAATCCAAATAAATACATACCTAAAAATCCAACATACTAATGGGAACAACATAAACAAGAATCACAAGACAAATAAATGCATGCAGAACATACATTTACCCTCGAAACCCTTCACCAGGAAAACCGACAACAAATATAGCTTTACTATTATCTTAGGCAATCCAAGCAAGCCAACTAAATAACATGCCGCTTGAAGTGCTTTACAATGGAGTATACTAAGCCTTTAAATAGGCTTCACTGCATCAAATAACATGGGTTTCCTAATACTATGGGTCGTAAGCTACCTATAGTAAAGCCTTGATTATATACATCAAGTTTATCTTAATTACTCTTTAAATAAGTCAATATTAACATAACATTTCACCCTTTAAACTTAACTTGGGATTAAAACGTACCCCCTTAATTGTTTATTACCTGGTATCCTAAAATAAAACATGCCCCTTAATTATATCACTTAGGTTTGTGCGCCCCTTCATCCTCCTTTAGGTCCCTGAATTCCCTTTACCCTTGAAAGTTGATAACACTAACCATATTTGTGTGTCTAAATTAAAAACCACAAATTTACAACATGGTGACATTGTGACATCTACAAATCCCATAACCACTTTATTGAATGCTTGGTAAGTATAAGGCTTAGAATTGCAACTAATGTTTTGGATATTGCAACCATGAGGATTATCCACAATAACTAGGGAGTGATCCTTTTTAGGAACAAAATTTGCAATGTTCTCAAAGTAATATAATATTACTTCATATTACACAGGGTTGAGCCCATTCCAAATGTAGTGATCAAAGGTGTCATCAAATTGAACATTCTCGAGATGTGACTTTATTTGTCGTTCAAACTTGTCTCTTTGAATATAACTTTTAATGGTCTATTGTACTCCATTTCTATTCCTCTTCAATATACTTTTATGGAAAAAGACAAAAATATATTCATATATCTATAAATAATACAATATAAATAACATACAAACGAATATTATAAACCAACATAACTTTAACTTTTTAATGCAACAAGAAATTGTTTTAGTGTTATTGTATAGATTGAGTCTGGATACTTGCATCTAACATCATCCCAACTCTCTTCATTCAACAAACTAACTATTTGATCTCATATTCTTATATAAACCTTGTGACTAGATAAATGGAATAAATAATGTTATAATGATATCTATAATAAAATACTTAGAACAAAAATTTCTTAAATTGAAATAATAAATTATATAAGCCTAACATCGATAATAATAGTAAAAATAACTTAACAAATTTTCTTCTAAAACTTATTAGACATTTCTTCAATTAATAGTGCACTCGACCTTACTCATGATAATATGGCCATGATAAGTGTTTCATCCTTCACTCCTTGCATCAGTATCTAAGGTGTTGTAGTCATACTTTTGATTTTAGGACATGTCTTACCAAGGATACATGCTAATGTTTTACAACTTTTTACCTTTTGATTTTTTATACCAATATTATCCCATAAGATAAATATCTTATCAATCAAATCCCATGTTTGTCCAATTTTAACTCTCAATTGAAAAAAACTATCTGCAGCTTCAAATGCATCACTTCCTTTGTGGAATATTTGTTTCACTCTTTCCTTGTCAATTTGGAAGCATATTTCCAAACAATATTGTTTATGAATACTTGCATCAACCTTTGATATGTCCCCTTGGCATATTTCTTGAATTCATTTTAGATAAATCTCACCCTTTGTATGAATATCATGGACATCCTATCTGCATTTTCCATCTTATAATTCCATGCTAATATTTTTGATTATATAGTTGTTAAACCAACATAAATGACATTTGATTATTTATAAAAAAGTGTTATTGGGATACTCTTGCGTCAAATATTTTCTAGCCTCTATATAATGATTTTACCCAATTATATAATAGTTGTAGTCAAAACATTTTGATCGATCAAATGCGTCCCTACAAGGAACCTTCCTTACTCCAACAAGAACCAGATAGTCAACCACGTGTGCATATGGATTGTACCTCATCACTTTTCAAGTTGTGAATATGCAAGTGGTGTCGCTTTATAATTTCATATTTCTCTTGACCTTATGTTGGTATATAAATATGCTTCAAATTCAATTCAAATGCATGGCCATTGTTAATAAGTTTGTTCCTCCTCAATCAATCTCAAATGTCATTTTGCATTGTTTCGATAACACCATCCTCCAGGTCAGCACTCAACATTATGATTTCCCTACTACTCCCATAACATTTAGTGTGAAATGAAAAACAAATCATGATTTATTCATCAACAAAATTATATTTCCTCCTTTTATTATTTAAAGGAGTTTCATCTAAATAAATAATATGTCATCATCAATAGGAATGGAACATCCTCGAGCATGGTTATTTTTTGTTTCTCTCATTTCCCCTTCTTTTGAGCAAGAGTGGAAACCTTATTGGCAGTAATGCCAACATCATATTCATTTGGGATTTCTAAATGTTTAGATATGACCTTTCTAACCTTATTAGACTATCAGGTTTTCTTTCTTTATTGTTGTTAGTGTGTATCTTCTCCTATAGTTTCAACTTTCAATACTCTTTGTTTATTTTTCCTTATTTCTCATGGCTCGTTGATATGGAAGGAACTAATGGCATCCATAATATGTTCCTCCATACAATAAATTCATGCCAACATATGTGAAAATGGAAAAGTAAAATCCTGTAAAAACTAAACAAAATATTTTGGGGTAAAGATGTTAGAAAAAATATCCATGGTGCTTATAAAATATATAAACCATAAACAATGGGTGAAGGTCTGTGGGGAGGTCCTTCTAGACCTTGATGGAAATGAAGAAATGGGTTTGGGCGTGATGACAAACAATCAAGCCAAAATGTAAGATTTACTACTAGGAATATGAATCATGAATGGTTTTCGTCTTCAATAGGTAATATTTTTTGCAGACTCTTCTCGTCATAAAGCAAGTGATGAAAAGATCAATAAAGAATGGGAATATACAAGGTAGGATATATGGTTGTATTACCTATAATCTTCAAAGTATCAATGTTCTGAAATTTATGCTAATCCAGGTGGATATTGGTGGCCACTAACTGGTTCCATTGAGTTACAATGGTTCTCCATATTCTTGGTAATTTTCTATGGTTTTTAGGGTCCCAAACTTTTCGGGTCATTTTGAGGCCCTAGACGATGTTTTATAGCCAATAAAGGGACCAAGGGTTGGCATGAAATTCACTATCCCCATCCAAAATTTGTATTTCTCAGTTAGTTTTTTCAAACAAGCCATTGTGCACCCTAAATGGAGATCATATACACAAGTTGTGCCCCTAGGAAGTTAGTTATCCACCTTGGGCACACAAATACTTTTGGCACTTCATTTCCTAGGGTTAGGTTTTTGGATTTTTAGTTTCTTATCTCTATGCTTATGAAAAAAATTCCCTTTTCACTCTCTTTGTAATCAAATCTTGCGAATGGACATAATTGACACATCTCTATTTAGAGATAGGCTACCACCATCTGAGCTATTTTGTTTTGCTTATAGTCTAGAGTGTTTTTACATTCCTTTATTTCATTAATAGAATTTGGGTTTTACTATACTATTGTGCACTCTACAAAATATCTATGTGCATGTGTTTCCATTTTTATACTATTGCCTTGATTTCATTCTCAAAATAATCCAGATTGGTGTTATCAGATCAATCTACTCTTATTTTTTCTTGGTGCATGTCCCCAATGAGATCCAGGTATTGGAGTCAGTTCAAACTGATTGAGCCTTGGGACAACCACTCTCGTTGGCCCAAGCATCCCCACATGGAGGGAGAAGAAAATAGAGATGATGGAACGAGAGAGATGATTAGTTTGTTTCTTGATGAAGCCATTACGCGATAAAGGAATGGGATGATGGTTGAACCACCTTCAACCAATAGCCATTTCATATGCATGATGCCATTCTAAGTACAAGTTAACTTTTGCATTCCTTTATTTGAATGCCAGATAGATGCATATGCTTTGGAAAAATGATTAAATATTTTAGAGGGTTATTACTTTGTTCAAACAAATTTGACAATGAAAATATCACATTCACACTCCATAAGAAATTACCCACCCCAAACTGTATCCTAAACAATAAATGGATTAAAATTTAATTAAGATGTAATTAACATTGTAGTAATCACATAATCAGTCAAATTCTTATTTCCACTGTAAATCTTTTCCAATTGCATGAGAAACAAGGTGGGGTAAATTGGTGTGGTTAATGTGTTTAGCATGTAGAACGATGTGGAGTTAACCCACAATTTTGAAATTTTCATGAGAGGGTAACAATTAGAAAATCTCTCCCTTTTTCGCCCATTTCATTTTACCTATAAACCACGATCCATCTAGACCGTCCGCCTTGCTTTACCGAACTCCCAGACTCTATAACATAGCCTTGTCAAAGTACTAGGTGCCTTATTGAGAAAACATAACAATAGAACATTGTGAACCCTATGTAGGATCCCCTAAACTCACTGATGAAATCATATCGGATGTGATTCAAACCAAATCAGATTGTATGGAAATTTTCCAAACAAATATGATGGTCTTCCATTGGTAATATAAGTTTTGATTTTTTTGCAAAAGGGTATAAATATATTGAAGATGTTTTTTTTGTTTACACTTGGTTGTATTTATGTTTGGGATTCAACAACTTTATCCAAGTTTCTTGAAGTTTAATGAGTTTAATTGTTGAAAATCCGTATTTTTCCATTAGGATTGTTAAATTCCTTTTCTAAGTTCCATTGTGCATTTTTTTTGTTGCTAACCAGTCTATAAGATTTATTTACCAAATGTTCTATATGCACAATAGTCAATAATTCCCTTAATTTTGTATGCATACATGTTATAGGACTCAGAAACATCAATTTTGTTATGTTTGTGATGCCATAACCTTGGTTGCATGACAAAATAAATCCAAGGTTCTTATTAAAGGTTAGTGTAGCATTTATATTATGCCTATTGAGATATATTGTTTTTTTCACTTTTGATTTCCAATTCAGAGATCTCTTTTTCTATCAACAAACCATATCACTACTTGAGCAAACCTTACAAGAGAACCCTATGAACTCTGGGTCATATCCCCTACATAAAATAAATCACCGATGAAATCATATT
>LPNX010653729.1:0-45597 GCA_001517045.1 Pseudotsuga menziesii | reverse complement strand
AGATGTTTTTTTGTTTTAGACATGGTTGTGTTATTGTTTGGGGTCTTGAGCAACGTTATCCACATTTCTTGAAGTTTAATAATGTTATTGTTGAATATCCTTGCTTTTTCATTTTTATATTTTTATAAGGCTTGTTTGATTTCTTTTCTAATTTCCATTGTGCATTTTTTTATTGCTAACCAAAATGTAAGAGTTATTTACTAGATGTTGTTTATACACAATGATCAATATTATTCTTATTTTTTTGATGCAAAAATTTTATAGGACTCGAAACCATCAATTTTGTTATGTATGCAATACCATAAACCTGGTTGCAATTAGGAAAAAATAATTTGAAGGTTCTTACTAAAGGTTAGTGTAGCATTTATATTGTTCCCAGTGAGATAGATTTATATTTTCCCAATTTTCTTTCCAATTTGTAGATCTCATTTATAATGTGTATCCCATTTGGACATCTTGTCATGATTGCAGATTAGATTTTTATAAACGTATTCATGTCCAGTACAAACCCTGATCCATTGTCACATAAATAACGGAAGTTGTTGCCTCCATAAATTATGGAAGAAGCATTTAAGATACTTGGAAAAGAGGATGCTAAACGAGAAAGGCAACAAGAAATGAAGCAACAATCATATATACAATGAAAAAAGTCACAACAATTGTCTATAATTGCTAAAAATGATTGTTGGAGTGATGATGAAGTAGTGTCTAATGATAATGATGTGCATGCCCAACTTAATAAGAGAGAAATAACTTATCAACTCTGGTGTCATTTGTCTATGTAGTGTGTTAGGGGCAATGTTCTAAATTTTGATATATACGCTCTTCTTTAAAGAGAAAATTGTTTAGAAGAGATCAATATCTACAAAGTTGCCGATGATTACCATACAAGAAATGTAGATTTGACATGCTTGGATTCTTGTGGTAATGATCAAATTATTTACACTGTTAGTACCATTGGCACGTGGACACATAGTATGGATGATGTTTTTCCTATCAAATAGTGTATGTAGATGCAAGTAGGAAGCTTATGCCACACCATCCTAATTTTTTTGAAATAAAATCACATCTATGTTCAAGTGGGTCAAATAAATATCACAAAATTATTCCAATTTAGTCATCAACCACGGGTTTTATACCAGATCCAGTTCATATGTGACTCCCTTATTGGGAGATGGTTGTTTTGTTAAGATTGGAAGAAATAAACTCATTCAAATGGATGGGATTTTGGTGCACAACACAAATCCATTTAATTTTACAATAATGTATGCTTGTATGTCCATGTTTATTATGAAAATGTGCCTAATATGTCTGAAGAAGAGTCATTGAAAATTCTATATCCTAGCAAAGTGTTGAATTGTTTAGTAGATTTTTCCATAGGTGGAACATTCTGTTGGATAACACTATTTGAACATCATTTGCATGTTATTGGTAGAGGCCATGATATTCCCAAAGGTGTGAATTTGATCCAAATGAGGTGCTTTATACAAAACAAGGCTTATTTATACCAACTCAAATTACTGATGGTGAGTATACATGTGTATTTTTTCATATACTGTTTTTAGTTCATGCCACAAAAAATTATTTATAGTATTTAATGATATGTTTTAAAAAAAAATTTATTGTAGGCATTGTTGATGTTTTATTTACTATGAGCTCTATGAAAAGGTGGGGCATGAGCACTTGAAAGCAAGAATTTTCTTTTTGTCATTTTATTTTTTTGAAAGACGATAAGCACACCACTTTTCAACTTCTTGCAACAAAAGTTGATGATGAAGTTGTGACTACTATAGTAGTTGCCTCTACAGAATATGAAACACACAATGCATTATCATCATATCTTGGAGTATTCTAGACACATCGAATCCATCATCATAATATTCATCTTCTTTCCTACAAATTTTACAACCACATAAGGTCTCGAAACATGATACATATTGAACCTTATGTGGAAATTCATTGTTTAGATGAAAGTTTCATGGTTACTTTTAAACTTATTACAATCCATTATGTACATCATGGGATTATGAACAAGAATAATCACTAGAATTCACCATAGATGGATACACGTATATTAAGGAGGCTATTTTCTATATATGGCCAACATTTCCTGATATATATCGACCATCGTTAGGATCAAGCAATGATAATCAACCTCTTGGTAATTGGAGAGTGGGACCAACATTTAGATTTTTCTATTTGTATAATAGCCTACAACATCGTGTGCAAGTACACTTTTAATGGGATTTACACCAATGGGATCATGTCCATGGTAGTTATGGACCAAGGATGATGACTAGTGTACCCCATTTGGAGATGTAAACTTTGTTTATATAATAAATATATGTATTGTAAATTTTGTATGACAAATATGTGGTGTAATATCTATGGTGAAATTTGTTATTTAATATATATGAATATTTTATTTGTTACATCTAGTCATTTATGTATGACATATTAATGTTGTGTTTTTCTTTTCTAGTGAATAAATATTTATATTTGATATTTCAAAGTCCGAAATCAAAATATACAATTGTTAGCCTATGGAATCTTGAAAAGATAATTCTATTATGTCTTTAAACTATCCTAAAAACTTATTATAGTATTCCAAAATCGACAAAGCATATCCTCTAAGGGTATTCACATAATCAGAACATAGATTTAACATACCCGACTCATTCAAATATGATTTCACATTCTTAGTGTGCATTTTTATGCTCATGGCTTGAATTTTACACCAAGTGTTTATAATGGTAAAAAAATGTTAATATTGCACTTTTCATAGCTTGACTGTGAGAATATGAGGCTACGTTATATAAAATTAACACAAGAATATTCTTCTCAATATATATATCTATCATATTTCCAAATCCATTTACTATGAACATTTAATAGGAGGGTTGGCTTGCATTTTTATTAAACTAGGAAGACATTTCATAAACACAAGACAACCATGAAGTGTTTATGCACACCATGCGCTTTTTTATCTCAAATTTAAAAAAATGATCTGCAAGAATGTGGAAAATATTAAAACACACCATTTCCAACTGAAATCATTAAAAAATACCCAATAAGGAGGGTTGGGAATGCATTTTACGGAACTACGTAAAACTGGGTTCAAAATAGAAAAATGCCACTTTATCAACTTAACTACAGGAAAATGAAACAAAATTTTAGGAATATGAAAGAGGTTTTTGTCAACAACATATCTAGATTGAAGCCCATGTTCTTATTCTCAATTAATGACCCATGCACTTATTGCAACATGCATTTTCCTAAGCCCAGTTTTGCAAATTTAGACTCTATTTTTACATAACACATCTAGATTATAGTCAATAATTTTGAATTTGACCAAGATTGTTAGAAATTATTCATAAGTATATGTTTAATATGTATAGTATGATACTCCTTACTATAATAAAACTATCATATATACATTGTTATGTTTGTTGATATACTTTTCAATAAATATACATAACAATCCAAAAACTTAACAATATCTAAGTTGAAAACTAAATTTGTGTATTGTAGGCACATAAATTTGAATTCGAATGAAATTGATTGAGATTCTTATAACTTGTGGCTTACATTTCTCTAGTCTTGTTTCTTTAAATTTTCAGTCTATTATTTTCTAAAATAGTTATCATTTTAACCATGACTTCAATAATAACTATGTTACTCATATAGACAAAAATTGCCGACAAAGACCAATACAACCACTATCTAGATTTCTACTTACACCCACAAATGATAAATCCCCAAAGTAAAATGCACGCAAGAAGCATAAAAAATGCACACATGAGGATGGAAATTAATGTAAAAGTTGTTCAAGAGTGTAACAACCTATGCTGCGTTAAATCATGTCCATGATTTAAACTATGGACACAAGCAATATTATGAACACTTTATCTTCCTTGATGGTATTCACTAAAATCATCATGTACTATTTATGAATGATTTACTAATATATATGTCATACTTTAGTATTTATTAGTTGTAAAGCTAATTTTGTGTATCATTTAACTAAGTGAATTTTTTTCAAAATTATGTGTAGAAAAAAGCACGCCAGGTTTTGTAAAAGTGGCGTTTTATATTTTTTTACAAAACGTATATTTGTAATAATTAAAAGGTGACTCTTTTCGGTTGAACTAGTCATTGCTACTAGTGAAAAATTATATAAAAAGACTTCCAACTAGAATATTTGGGTTTTTTTGTGTTGCTTTTGCAAAATATAATGTTACAAAATATTAAATTAGAAACATAGAATTATACATAGCTATTGGAATTTATAAAATGGCGATTCTTGTTCTTTAGCAATTGCTTAACGTATCTATGCATTGACATGAGTTCAGAGTTTATTTTGTGTTATTCCATGGGGCCTCCAACTGAAAAAATGATATTGAGTTGTGGATGTATCCCATACCTCGTTGTGACTTTTTCCTCAAGCAAGTTGAGACACATGTTTAGTTTACCATTCTCCACTGCTTGAATTTCTAATATTATGCTTCTGTCCTCCAGTTTCACTTGGGTGCATGTCAATCCCATATGTAACATGATTATTTTTTGTTGTTGATTCCCAACTTGTTGTTTGAGATATGTAATATCCCTTGAACGAATCTCCTCCCAATCAACCCTCCATCCTTTGAATCTTATGTCATTATTGTCACTTCCTTCACCAAAATTGGGATCCACCTTCTAGGATTTCATGGTGGAAGAAAAACCTTGTACACTTGGGTGGTGGTTCAACTAGACAATCCAAAAACCAGAGAGTGAGAATGTTAAAGATCAATCTTACCATGAAGGGGACCTTTGTGCTAGAAAAATTCACTTCCCAATTGTGAAGGTAATTAAATTAACACTCGTCATCGATACAAATAAGTATTAACATACACGAACCCAATTTCATACCACCTCTTCTGCCCAAAGCCTAGGAACACATCCTTCATCCCAACATTGAATAAGAAAAAGTTCACAATGCCGAGGGTGATACAAATAGTTGAAATAATAATGACACATGTGCTCTAGCAAGTACGTGATCTACTGTTAATGGTTGGAATTGGACGAGCAAAATATTTGTCACACAACCAATTTAATTGTCAAATGCGACTACAAATATAGATAACCCATTATAGAATAAGCTGAAATGAAAAAAATGTTTGGTAAAATGGTTTATTTGTCAAGTATGATAGGCGAGTTGGAGTTCAAATTCCAACTCATATGATATGGCAACTATATGGATTGATTAATAACCGATTCACATATGTTTGGCTTACTTTCCATGATGCTCAATATTTTTCATTAGATTTGATATGATTGGAGGAGTTACATGATGGGGTGTACACTTGTCCCTCCATAACTAACATGCGTTAGTAATAATGGAAAACTATGTTATCTTGAGTGTCCATCCGATTGTTCAAGTTCTTAAGAACATGGAAAATGTAGAATTCCATATTGGTATCAAGCATATTTTGAATTCACTTTACCATTATCTGAATATGAATTTCTTGAGGGAGTGTGTTGTTGACCATTTTTCCAATGAAGATGGTTCGCTAGATTCCCTGATTATGGGGAATTTTCACACCTAATTAAAAAGCATAGATCTTATCTAGATTATTTGTTGTCTTTCCAAGTCCCCAAGCAAACTATGTTTCTAGATTTCCACCGAGGTTAAAGAGAACCCCCCTGCTCTTGCCTCCCCTGACATTCTATAAATTATTACTGGATACCTTAAAGTAGAAGTATGGTTGACAAACACCTCTCTCATATTTCTAGGATTCTATGTATAGTGTCTGCATTAAACCTACCAAGTTTGCAATTTTAGTATTTTTACATAAAATTACCCATCATTGAAAAATGCACGCATAAGCTACATATTTGGGTCTTTTGGAGTGATTCCACTTGGTTGATTTATTTCCCCATTTCACATCATCGTGAACCATTATATTTTGATTTTTATTCTGAAAATATTTTGGTTTGCAAAAATTTCAAAGTTGCCTAGATTTTTCAATGCTAAGTATGTATTATAAACAATCATATTTTTTCAAAGTTAGATATTAAAAAATGGCCACAATATTCTATAGACATGATATTTTATGAACTTAAAGGTAAATTATTGGAAATAGATGTATGGATGAAAAAAACCTCTCTCGGATTTCTAGGATTCAATGTATATTGCCTGTATTAAATCTACCAACTTTGCAATTTCAATCTTTTTACATAAAATTGCCCATCGTAGAAAAATGCACAGAAATGTTTCATATTTCGGTATTTTTTAGCGATTCCACTTGGATATGATTTATTTCCCTATTTCACATCATTGAGTCCTTGTATTTTCATTTTCATTATCAAAATATCTTGGTTTGCAAAAAATTCAAAGTATCCTATATTTTTCAAAGCTAAGTATGCAATATATACCGTCATATTTTTTCAAAGTTAGGCATAGCAAAATTCCCACAATATTCCATACGCATGAAATTTTATGAAAGTAAGAGTACAATATTGGAGGTAGATGTATGGTTGAAAAAATCCTCTCTCATATTTCTAGGATTCAATGTATAGTGTCTGCGTTAAACTTGTCAAGTTTGCAATTTTAATATTTTTACAGAAAATTACCCATAATAGAAAAATGCACATAGAGGCTTCATATTTAGGTATTTTTGAGTGATTCCACTTGGAAATTATTTATTTCCCCATTTAACATCATCTTGAATCATTTTATTTTCATTTTCATTTTGGAAAAATCTTGGGCTACAAAAATTTCAAAGTTGCATAGATTTTCAAAGCCTGCAGTATAAACAATCATAATTTTTCAAAGTTAGGCATAACAAAATTCTTGCAATATTCCATATAAATGATATTTTATGAATGTAAGAGTACATTATTTGAGGTACATGTATGGTTGACAAAAAACTCTGTCATGTTTCTAAGATTTAATGTATAATGTATGCATTAAACTTGCCAAACTTGCAATTTTAGTATTTTTACATAAAATTGCCCATTATAGAAAAATGCACATAGCGGCTTCATATTTGGACATTTTTTAGTGATTCCACTTGGAAATTATTTATTTACCCATTGAAAATAAATGTCAATCATTGTATTTTCATTTTCATTCTGGAAATATCTTAGTTTTGCAAAAATTTCAAGTTTGCCTAGATTTTTCAAAGCTAAGTATGTTGGCATAAGTATGTATGCCCACAATATTTCATACACATGAAATTTTATGAAAGTAAGAGTAAATTCTTGGAGGTATATGTATGGTTGAAAAAATACTCTCTCATATTTCTAGGATTCAATGTACAATGCATGCATTAAACCTACCAAGTTTGCACTTTTAATATTGTTATATAAAATTACCCATTATAGAAAAATGCATGCATAGGCTTCATATTTGGGTATTTTTTAGTGATTCCACTTGGAAATGGTTTATTTCCCCATGTCACATCATTTTTAATAATTGCATTTTTATTTTTATTTAGAAAATATGTTGGTCTGCAAAAAAATCAAAGTTGTAGTATAAAGAATCAGATTTTTTCAAAGTTAGGTATAAAAAATGCCTAAAATATGTCTGAGTACATTATTGGAGGTAGATGTATGGTTGATGCAGGAGCATCCTACTTTCCATTCAAATTTCGAGTTAAATGTTTGATCACGCCTAGAAGGGGTCTTTGATTCTAAATTGATGGTCTTTGAACCATCACATTGTAAATAAATCTATGTAAAATATGTGATTATAGATGATAGTGAGTCGTTTAGGTGAGTCACTAAGAGGATGAGTGAGTCATTGGGTTAATTGGTGAATCATGTAACAAAACCCTAATCTAATGGCAGCGAGTCATAGGCTAGGTTTGATAGTTAAGTTAATTAAGCATGTTGTAGAGTGTATTGAGGATCTGAACCAGAATGGTTCATAAATCCCGATGTGTATAAATATGTAAGCCTACAAGGCATAGACAGACAGAAGGAAACATAGATGGACAGAGATAGACATGAGTAGGAGAAGTAGGCAGAACAAAGTAAATCTGGCTCAAGCAAGGCCAATTAAAGATGTCTCAGGCCTAAGGAGATTAGAACACAGGTTCTAAGACAGTTTGTATGTACAGTTTTAGTGTGTGAATGAAAAATCCTATTTCAGCATAATCTCTATGTGCAAATGGAATTCTATTTGAATGCTTGATTTCACAAGAATATGTATGAATGCTTGATTAAATCTTTGTTAATGAGTGATAAGCTTGTGTGTTAATTAGGGCTTATGAGAGGGAGTGAAACAAAGATTGATTGATCGATTCTTTGATCAATCGAAGGAAGAATTTGATTAATAAAGTTTTGTGAATGAATTTTATCTCGAATTAACCTTGTTACAGGTTCGGGATCTGCAGATCGATCACTGCAAGGATAAATAATAATTAAGGTTTAAGTCTGTGCAGGTTGGATGGTTTATATCGTGGTAGAACCAGAACTACGATTGAGGATAAATTCCACAAACTGGAGTTGCGTCCAAGATAAATATATTCCCAAAAATTAAATTGTCCTCACGATCATAGATCGTGTGGTGGAGATATGAAGGTGCCGAATAGCAACGACCAAGATGAAATCCGCTAATAGAAGAGTATGAAGGATAAGAGATCAACAAAGTAAAATGAAGTTTCGCACTTGATTAGAGATCAACGATCGAAGGCGAATCTGTAAGAGATCTGATGGTTGAGGATAGATTCGCATCAAAATATAGATCGACGATCAAGATCCACCCCACAGTAGATCAACGGTTCGGGAAGAGGCTTGCGGGAGAAGAAAGGCGGAAGTCCAAAAATTCGAGAATTGGAAAAGTTGGACATCCCGCAATTTGCAATTTGCAACTGCAGAAGTGTAGAAAGTTAAAGTTTGAAAATTGAAGAAGTGAATTTTCTGATTTCTGCATTGCAGAAAAGGTGAATGCGGAAATCCCATTGTGGAAGGGAACGTGCAGAAAGATTGGAATTGCAGAAAGTTGGAAGGTGGAACAGATAGTTGTGGAAACCACAAAATCCAAGGAATTGGGTTGTGGAAGAAGGTTTAACACAACAATTTGGTTGTCAGGAAGGGTTTAAAATCCCTCCATGCTCTAAAGTTCATGTTTGTGATCTCATAGGTGGAAAACATATGCCACCAAGGTGGGGTTGGACCAGTTTTGGTATCAGAGTAGAACAAGGATTTTGCGTGAGAGGTAAATCAATTTCTGATTTTCAATTCATTTTAAATTGAAGACTAACAATTGTGTTGAGAGGGTTAGTCATGAGAGGGTATTAAGAATTGATTGTAGATAGAGGATGTGTGGTTAAATTTAATGGTTAGCCATGGTAGAGTGTATAAGAAATAATTGAAAGGATTTGATAAGTACAAGCATGAAGTTATGATGCATGAAAAGAGTATTATCAACTACTCTTAATCAATTGAAGAAAGAAAAGGCAAAAAAAATTATGGAAATTATTATTACTGATAATTGTGAGTGTGTTATGCTCAATCTTGTGCAAGGGATTATAGAATATATTGGAGAGGAGGAGTATAGGCTCCGCAGTAGGAGAAATTACAGACAATGGCTATAAACCAGAGACAAGAAAGAAAAGTGCAGATGAACAATATCAGGAAGAGGATATTTTGTAGATAGTGATGGAGATATTTTCAGCCAACTATACAAGTGAAAAGTATGAAGGTATGGACTGATTGATGTTTTCATTTTAAATCATGTTATATGAATTTATTAGGAAAGATTTGACAACAACAAAGAACAAAGAAGTTCTTGAGAAAAGGAAAGAGGAAGCAATGGCAGAACCCTAGAAATCTAACAAAGGTTGGAAAAGATAGGACTAGTACATGTTCTCAAAAAGAGGAGTGGACCTGCATAAGCCAAGAAGAGCAAATGAGATGCTCAAAAGGTTCTAGAGAGAGGACCAGAGATACCAAAAGGACAAGCTCAAAGATAAATAGCTTGTTGAGGTATAACATACAAGTATGTTTACTTGTTGGAGGTAAAGGATTAGTTATAGTCCACAAGTGGACAGGATGAAGTTCACAAAAGAGGAGAAGGCGACAGAAACAATGACTATTGAAGGTCATTGTAGGGGTTCAGAGAAAAGACACAACAAAATAAAGAAGAGAGAGAGTCGAGAAGAATGCAACAGAGAATTGCTAGAGTTATCAAGAGACATTTTGTGCTTTGAGAAGCATCTGCAAGCTTTTGAAGAAGAGAACTGGAGGTTTGGTTGGGTAACGAAAAGGGAGGTTGGATGGAATTCACTACATGTGAAGCTACTACAAAAGATGTTTGTTGTATTGAAGAAAGAACTCAGAAAAGTTGAATCTGAGATGGAGGTTTCATATTGTGAACCTGAATAGGGTCCTTTGCTTGGAGATGACGATGAAGAAGAAAGAGATAGACGAATTGAGAGTCTCATGAATTATGTAAAGAGTACAAATCTACCTATGGAGGAGATGACTATGAGGCCAAATGAGACCAAAAGGTTTTGTGTTTTTGAGACTGATGATTTGCTTGTGATTGCAGTTTTTATTGCATATGATGGGAAATATTTTGAAACTGTCTTAAAATTTGATGAAGTCATGTATGATGAAGAAAGTCTCTCAAATGAGGAAAGGTCTGATGTATTGCAGGAAAATGAACTCATTGATGAGTTGCTTGATGTAGGAACACAGTTAGTTGAAGATGGTATGAAGATAAAGGAAGAAAAATAAATGTGCAAAGACATTTCTAAAAGGAAGATTGTATTCTGATGAAGGAGAGAGCTGAAGAGTCACCTTGGACTGTCATGAAGTCTGAAGAAGTAGGTGATGGTAAAAGGGATAGAATGTTGTGTTCATACCAACACAACAGGGGGATGCCAGAGGAAATATCGTCTCATGTTTTTTAAATTGACTACTGGTGTCTGTTTGTAGGTATTGAAGCACACTTAGATGATGTGTCTATGCAGGTTGTTAAGCATAGGATGGATGCTTTGGGGAAGAAAGGAAAAATCAGAATTAGACCATTGACAAAAGCATATGTTCACTATTATGAAGCGGGACATAAAATCACCTTAGGAAAAGATTGTGTAGAAGAGGGACTAGCTGAAAGTCTAGTGAACTCTTGGGAAAGTTCATATCAACAAAAGGATAAGTTGATAAGAGGATCAATGGGAGATAAAAATTTCAATATTTTTGAAATTAATGAATTGTGTATATCTGTAGGAATAACATGTGAGGAACCCTGTGAGGTTTTCCCAGAGGTAAAAGAAGAATAAGGAGAGTACCCATGTATTCTTGACATGGACCAAAGACAAAAGTTTGTTCTGGGATTGGAGGACGAGATGACATGGTCTCGTGGAGATAAACAAAAGAGAACACTTGCATATTTGGATAGTGGTGTTGCTGACAGATAGGGGAAGAGATCTGTGATGTCACGGGAAGAGACTATATTGTCTCAAAAGGGTGATTGGTATATAAAAAAATTTGTTTTTACAGAGTTGGTTAATGAAGACAAAGGAATACTTTCTAACCTCAGAAAATATGATGAAGATTTAGAAACGTTAGAAGATTGGTTGATCAATCCAAGGACTGATAATGATGATTGCTTAATGTTTGATAATCAACATTAGAAAAATAGAAGGTCAAAACATTGAATTATCATGTAATTTAGTGGATAGAAGCAATTAAAGAGTTAAGAGGACATCATTAGTTTCAAGAAAAGAAGATGCAGGTGTACCATCGAAAGGATAGACTGGATATGGAGATTGAAGAACTAAGGTTGCTGATGGTGAATATGTCTTAGAGAAGGAATGAAGAAAGAATGAAGACTTACATCAGTAGAGAAAATAAACATAACAGTGGTAGAAGACAGATGACAAAAGAAGATTGCAGAAGCAAGGCTAGTGGAGCATTGCAACATAAAACTTGGAAACCAAGAGAACTGAATATGACAAAGACAAACCTACATGATAAGATGGATGATCAGCTTTAGAATAGAGTTTGGGATCCACACATACTGAAGATGGAAGGTTATGACAGGAGATCATATTTCTTTCTTCCTAGGGAGTCTAATACAGGAGCATCATGCTTTCCATTCAAATTCCAAGCTAAATGTTTGATCAGGCCTAGAAGGGGTCTTTGATTCTGAATTGATGGTCTTTGAACCATCACATTGTAAATAAACCTATGTAAAATATGTGATTCTATATGATAGTGAGTCCCTTAGGTGAGTCACTAATAGGATGAGTGAGCCACTGGGTCAATTGATGAATCATGTAACAGAACCCTCATCTAATGGAAGTGAGTCATAGGATAGGTTTGATAGTTGAGTTAATTAAGCATGTTGTTGAGCGTATTAAGGATCTGAACCATAATGGTTCATAAATCCTGCTGTGTATAAATATGTAATCCTACAAGGCATAGACAGACAAACAGATACAGAGACAGATAGGATTAGGAGAAGTAGCTAGAATAGATCAAATCTGGCTCAAGCAAGGCCAATTAAAGATGTATTAGGCTTAAGGAGATCATAACGCAGGTTTTGAGACAGTTTGTATGTACAGTTCAATGCGTGAATGAAAAATCTTAATTCGGCATAATCTTTGTGTGTAAATGGAATTCTGTCTGAATGTGTGATTTCATAAGAATATGTATGAATGATTGATGAAATCTTTGTTAATGATTGATAAGCCTGTGTGTGAAACAGGGATTTTGAGAGGGAGTTAAACAGAGATCGATTGATCGATTCTCTGATCAATCGAAGGAAGACTTTGATTAATAAAGTTTCATGAATGAATTTTATCTTGAATTAACCTTGTTATAGGTTCGGGATCTACAGATCAATCACTGCAAGGATCAATAATAATTAAGGTGTAAGTCTGTGTAGGTTGGATGGTTTAGATCATGGTAGAACTAGATCTACGATTGAGGATCAATTCTACAAACTGGAGTTGCGACCAAGATAAACAATATTCCTGAAAATTAAATCGTCCTCATGATCATATATTGTGTGGTGGATATATGAAGGTGCCTAATATCAATGGCCAATATGAATTCCATTGATAGAAGAGTACGGAGGATAAGAGATCAACAAAGTAAAATGAAGTTTCGCACTTGAATAGAGATCAATGATCGAAGACGAATCCACAAGAGATATGACAGTTGAGGACAGGTCCGCATCAAGATATAGATTAACGGTTAAGATCCACCCCGCATTAGATCAATGGTTTGGGAAGAGGATTGCGGGAGCAGAAAGATGAAAGTCTAAAAATTTGAGAATTGGAAAAGTTGGACATCCCGCAATCCGCAAGTGTGGAAGTGTGGAAGTGCGTAAGTGTGGAAGTGAGGAAAGTCAAAGTTTGAAAATTAGAGAAGTAAGTTTTCCGATTTCTACATTCCGCATTGCGGAAAAAGGTGAATGCAGAAATCCTGTTGCGGAAGGGAGCGCGCGGAAAGATTGGAATTGCGGAAAGTTGGAAGGTGGAATAGATAGTTGTGGAAACCAAAAAAATCCAAGGATTTGGATTGCAGAAGAAGGTTTAACACAACAATTTGGATGTCATGAAGGGTTTGAAGTCCCTCCATGCTCCGAAGTTCATGTGTTTGATCTCAAAGGTGGAAAAAATATGCCACCAAGGTGGGGTTGGCATCAATGGTTGACAAAAACCTATCTCATATTTCTAGGATTCAATGTATGGTGTTTGCATTAAACCTACCAAGTTTGTGATTTTAGTATTTTTACATAAAAATGCCCATCATAGAAAAAATGCATGCAAAGACTTCATAATTTGGGTATTTTTTAGTGGTTCCACTTGGAAATGATTTATTTCCCCATTTCACATCATTTTGAATCATTGTACTTTCATTTTTATTCAAAAAATATCTAGGTCTTCAAAATTTTCAAACTTGCATAGATTTTTCAAAGCTAAGATTGCAGTAGAAAACATACTCATATTTTTTTAATGTTGGGCATATTAAATTTTTTGCAATATTCCATACACATGAATTTGATGAAAGTAAGAGTACATTTTTGGAGGTATATTTATGGTTGACAAAACCTCTATGATATTTCTAGGATTCAATGTATAGTATATGTATTAAACTTTCCAAGTTTACAATTTTAGTATTTTTACATTAGTTCTCCACAACAGAAAAATGCACGCATGGGATTCATATTTGGGTCTTTTTTAGTGATTCCACTTGGAAATTATTTATTTACTCATTTAACATCATTGTGAATTTTCTTATTTTCATTTTTAGTCTGAAAATATTTTGGTTTGCGAAAATTTTAACGTTCCCTATATTTTTGAAAATGCACACACATGAACAATTAAAGATGTGCATTTTCCTCACATTGAATTCAAACTGAGTGGTTTGAGTTGTAGAATAATTTTTAGTACTGCTCTTCTCTTATACACTTCCACATCTTCATCTTATATTGTAAAAGTGGGTTTTGGGCAAGAATGGTATGTTTGCATTATGTTTTGAACATGGAGCAAGAGTTCAAAAGGAATCAAAGAAATGCACACAGACTCTTCGTCCTGGATGATTTTGGAAAGTGCAATTCATATTGTTTTAGGTTTATTGGCCACATTTTTATATAATTCAATATATGGTGTAATCCTAAGCATCAAGAGTAATTATTTAATTTTCCCCTTTTCTCACCAAGTCCAGAAATGAAATAACAAAAAAATAAACTGCATAACCATAAGAAACGATGTAAGGAATTACTCAGCCATTTTATAAAGATATTTTTCTTTGACATGTTTGAGATTGATTGTATGTGTTGGTATTAGAGGTAAAGTATGTTATCAAAAAAAATATTTAGTTCAAAATTTTATTTATTATATATGGAAAAGGGTATTCATAATCATGCTGATTTCATAAACCAATATATTATTAAATCAATTAAAAAAACCCTCATTTGTATGCATAACCAAATCAGTTCGTTGCAAATTTATAGGCATTCGTAATTGCAGTGAACAAGCATGTTTTGCACTGTTCATCTCCCAACTAAGACAACCACGATCACAATTGAAATAGGGGCATCCAACACCATGGTAACAGTTGACACATGGGTGTTTTCTATCACAATAGGAGTTGAAACAGAGGGTTCCCAGGCTGAGAGGTTCACAATGAATAAATTCCAGGAGTGTGCTAATGCATGGAGCGATAGACGCAAGTAGCCATTAAGTATGATATATATCCTTCAAAGAGCATGCATGCACCGATTTGTTTTTGGACAAATCAATTTCCTAAATAAGGAGATAGATGATGTCATTTTTAATTATGATGATGAGGAAATGGAATTGCTAAATTTTGGAAAGAGGGTTCATTTGTGCCCCGATTTGGTTTCTAGAGAAACAAAAATTCCACACAAAGGGGGGTTATTCTTAAACTTTAGAAAAAAAACTAGAAAATATTGAGATAGTCAATAAAATATATGGGGAAAAAATATTTGTTCCTAGGAACAACTTAAAAATGCAAGATGTTCCCCTAAGTCTACACAAAAACCTGATTCAGATTGTCCTTAGGACCATTATGAATCACAACAAGTAGGAAATATAGGGTGAATGCATAAATCTATTTATACACTGGGTTAAAGACATGCCCATATATGTCTCTCACTTATTGGATAAGAAATTGTACTTTGCACTACATGATAATGAAATGAAGAAGGTCAAGTTCAGTTCCCTGGCACATTGCAAAAAAATATTGATTTTAACCAAACCAATATTGTACAATCACACGTTTCTAGTTAGGAGGCCTAAATGTAGGAAAATAATGAGACAAAATATCAATAGTTTCCAGAGAACAATGTGGAAGGAGTTGTTACTGCCACGAATTCAAATGTACATGAACAACATTTGGAGAACTATATGGAAGGTGTGGGAATTGACATTGCTTCATCGAACTCTGGCAAAGTCGATGTTATTGAAACAATGAGCGAATTACAAGGAGATCTAAATACATATCAATGGAATCCATTTGCGGATAATGATAGGGAAATTAATGATGATGATTTTTCTACTCCCCTAGAGACTCAATTTTATAGATTTATAGCTCACAAGTTGGGACTCAGGATAATTCTCTCTAATACAATGTCTCCAAGATGATTCCTTTTTATGGTAAAATTGTTTTTTTTTCTCTATTCGATGAAATAATGTGTTTCAAAGAACGAGTTTCCATGGGAGATTAATGTACATAGTGGCTGGAAATAAGCAAGGCTAAGGATAACTAGATTCTTGATCTCTTAGTCCATGTTTCAAGGTTATAGAAATCAATTGTGGATAATGCATAAAAAGCAAGAAAAAACATAATCAACATGAACAAAATTATTGAAGGTTAGCTTATTAAAAGAATGAAATTTACATGTTACTTGATAAGTATTAGGATGAAAATAATTAATATGAAACAACTATACATAGACTTGAAGAGGAGCTAAAAAAGGGCCTGAGATTACCAACATACAACCACTGAAATTTGTAGTTTGTTAGGAAACATAACTTATCCATTAACTGAAGAAGAAATAATAATTGTGTAATTGTTTAAAGGCTTAGTTTGAATAGATAGTAAAATAACAATACATTAAACATAAAGAGCTTATTGGATAATATGAAAAAAGGGTTGCAAAACTAAAGAATGCCATTGAGAAGAAAACTGAGTTGTTTAGAGGTAAACAACTGAAAGGATTTCTACATTAGTCAAGGCTAAAGGACTTAAAAGGAAACATATATGACATTAAAATGAATGGTAAAGGTAAAGAAAACTCAAAGGAAGAAAAAAAGTAACATTGAGGTTGGTAAATATAAGAGTAAAGGTTTGTTTGAAGAGAAACTCAAAGAAGAGTATAATAAATATAAAGAGGATACTGAAAAATTTGAAGAAAAAGTGGAAAACTAAAGGCTATCATTTATATGAAAAATGAGCAGTTGAGAGGTAAAAAAATTGAAATGATTTATGTAGCAGTGAAGGCTAAAGGACCTACAAAATTAAAAGAATCCGACAGTAGAAAACGTGGTAAGGGTAAATCAAACTAGCATGAAGAAGAAATTAAAATTGAATATGTTAAAGGTAAGAGTGATGCTCTGTTTATGGCTAAAAATTACAATAAGGCTATAATCCAAAAGCCCTTAACTCAGTATGAGAAGTACTTAAAAATATAGGAGAACAACTTGTAAGAAGCTCTTGCAATAACGAATGTTGGAGGTGATATTTTTGCATCATCAACAATACATGAATAATTGAAGAATAAGCTAGCTGAGAAGGAATCCATTATTATTATACCTCAAATAGGCACTTCTCTGTTCGAGTGATGATACTGAGTGTTTTGTCACACAAAAGGACAACTTGGATTGAAGATCCCAATGGCTATAGAAGGATTTGGCCTTGATCATCTGATGCTTACTCCATTATTTACATTTTTATATTATGAGTTTAGGGAATACACATGACTTTCAATCTAGTAACTTGCGTGTCACATGCATGTTGCAAGTAGAAAACTCGTGTTTTATCCTAAAAATTTGCACACGCGAGTGTCCTCAAGGAAACCCGTGTTTTACACGCAATTTTCCCTTGTTACACTCATGTGTCCCTTAAAAACCTGTTAAAAATAATAATAATAAATTAATTAAATGGTGGTTGGGGTCGATATGGAAACCACCCCACCTTCCCTAACTTCTCTAGCCTTGTAACTTCTCCTCTCAGTTGACCATAAAAATATGAGAGAGGCTAGAGGACAAGGGGCCATTCTAGAGATAAGGTTATGTTGGAGGATTTCTCTTAGATAAGAGGAGCAAGAGGGCACCGAATCATGTTTCAAGAACTTTAGATCAGGCTGAGGTGAATGTATTTGATTCAAGCTTTCTATTAATAAAGAGGCTTATTTCCTTTCAAATATTTGGTGTGCATTCTTTAGTTATTGATGAGTTATGTTCATAATTGTGATTTTACATTAAGTTTCAATCCTATCATTTGTTCACGTCTCTAACTTGTAATATCTGAAAGTGCTTTGAGAAGGGTAGTACGTCTTTTGTAGGTATGGGAGCATTGGATCAAGAGATAGCTTGGGAAAAGGTTGAATCTAGGACCAGCCTCTGAAAGAAGGTATGATTCATCTATCCATAAAACTTTGCTTCATTCTTTCTTAATATATAAGTTTGATTTAGATTCAAATTCAACTTGTTATAGTCTGATTAGTAAACCCAGTATGTTGGTGACCTCGTACCCCGGTTATAGGAATACTTTTTGCCTAACAACAATTATGATAGAGATGAGACATAAAATATTGGAGAATAGAAAAGTACAACATCTGGGATGTGATAGTGAGATAGAAAAACATAAATCCCAAATTGTCGCTTTGCATCATAAATTTATTCTTCATGTAGTATCACTTTTGTATGCTCCAGATGAAAAATATTTGAGGGTACTCAAATTTGAGGAGGAGGGACAACATATCATGGGTAGTTTGGATGCTAAGCTAGACCGTACAAAGAATGTTATTCAACAAAAGGAAAAGGAACATGTGAACAAATATAGGAACAATGTGGATTTGTTGAAGAAGAACACAGATGATTAAAGTAGATTATAAACCAATTTACAAATTTATGTAAAAAAAGTGAGAGACATGGAAGAAAAATTACAAGTGCATGTTGCAGCTTCTAAAGAACTACGGGATTCTACAAATGGCAAGAGAAATTGTATCCAAGTTTCTTGTTTTGTCATTGATAATTACTTTTTTTCCTCTAAAACAGATGTGCAACATAAATGGCACCACATGTAACATAAATGATACCACAATAGAATAAATTTTCAATATGGAAAGATTTCTAGAAATTCTTATTGCATCATAAGTTTCTTTCACCATTTTGCATACAATGTTGCATTCCGATCATTTAGAAAATTCTATGTTTTGCTTGTCTTGTACTTCTTATAATGACACTAGTTTTTCAACAATTCTTAGCTTCCATGTTCTGGACATCAACTACTACCCCTTGATTTTATTTTTTCCGCCACTTTGCTCTACACCATTTACCAAGGATGGAACAACCATTTTATTGTGAGTCATAGACTCCCTCATTGGCATATCAATAGTAGTTGCTCAATATAAATCTTGTGTTTCACCGAGTTTCCCTGCCTCAATTCTTGAGGATGAAATAACAATTTTACTATGATTTGAAGTTTCCATCATAGTTATGTAAACAACAACTTCCCCTTTCATTTCTTGTGTTTGATTGGTTTGTGAAGCTTCTTTTCTCTTTGAAGAAACACCTGGAGTTTATTGTTATCATCATCAAACATCATTAAGGTATCGACATTAGATGCCCCTTGCATTTGTTGGGTTAGATCAATCTGACCTATCCCATTTCATTAAATTGGAAAGATATAGAACACCAAAGTGCAAGTAAAATGATGTACTTTACACATATTAGCTAGCTTGATAAAGTCATAATTGGAACATACATTATTCATTTGTTATACAAATTTGAGTCTTTAATAGCGACAATATAGTACTGTGGTTTTTTTTTCTTAATAGGGATAAATTTAATGAACATAACCCACCAATGGAGCAAGAGACACGTTCTTTATTAATTTCTTGTTTGAACACTACCTTTTGATTTGCGCTTTGCAAAGTGACGTGATTCATGATAAGACTCTTCACCATAGTTGGTTATTGGCCTTGATCTTGGAAGATGATTACTAAATTGTGAGGACGTATTAATCATAGTTAAACACACACATTATTGGTCTTCACACTATGAAATGAAAGCATAATTAAATATCATATAAAATTACGACATACTTACTATTGGTGGTGTAATCATTGATTTCATAGATTGTTTTACCCATGAGTCAAATAGTTGTTTTACTTGCTAAGGAGTGATATTAGGGAAGCAAGGTGCCAACTATGCTCCAATTTCATCATTCAACGTACTTCTTGACTTTTCATATTCAACACGAAGTTGACTTCTAATATCTGAAGGGAGGAATCTTATTTGTTTAAGGTTTTAGAAACTACCTTATGAACTCATAACAAGCTTGAAAAAATGTTCTCTCATCCCAATTATAAGACACATTCTATCATGTTCAAATGTGTTTCTATACTCCTTGGCAATTCCTCTTCCTCCTCCTTGATTACTATTCAAAATTTTCATTTCCCTATGCTTATGCTCCATCACTCCATTCCTTAATCGTCCTAAAGTATAAGACAAATATCCCTAGTCATCTAAAGAGCATGCACCCCTTGGACATGCATATAAGGAACCATATCATCTCCTAAATAACAAGAACACAACCAAAGTCAATCATACAATGATAACGGATCATAATTTTTATGTGAATGAAATAATACCACCATGCCTAAATACACAAAACTATTAACTCAATAGAAATTGGTGTAGCTTTCCTCCCATGCATATTTACCATCTGTTATGCACCCTTGCAATTAAAACACGTGGAATTCTTTATAACACTTCCACATCCTCACCGACATTGTATACTTTCCTTCATCTAGTAGGCATCCTTCTATACATTGATAAGATTTATTCGTAATGGTAACAACATCAAAAGATGGTATTTGAGGGAAATTTGGAACCACATTCTATGAAATAGAGTTAATTTTGTGGTAAAGAGTTCTATCTTGTACATTACCATTCCCTTCAACCATAATTGGAGACAAAGGCTACCTATCTTATTGAGCAACATTGTTGTTTCTCACACATTCCATACATAGAGGACATCGAGCTTCAACAACAATTGCATGATTGCTTGTTGTTTCAGGGAAACTCACAGTATCATTATGTGGTATGGAGTTATGATTTATAAATCATTGATGTTATTGACAGGAAACACAGATAGCAACTTTTTTACTTCCCACGTGCGTGAATTGAATGACAATGTTATGTGGTTCTGAAATTGGAACATTAGATAAATCTACGTCCTTTCGTCAACCTCTTTTTCGATGAGTATTTTGTTGAGATGGATGGTTTGAACGATCTATTGATGAGTTACTCTGTAAAATCAACAAAATAATCAACATTGGCATTAGAAGAGAGATTAAATTGATCAAATAAAAAAAATAGTTGTAATTTAATGTTAGGATCCCCAAAAGGGAAAATAGATGATTGGCTGAACACAAGCCAAATACACAAGATGAAGCTCATCAAATTCAAAGAGATAGGTGTCAAAGCACATTTTCCCATTAACAAATGTATAATATATACATGAGAATGACCCATGGGTTCAACTTTCCAAGTGGTCTCATGGAGTTCTGAGTGACTCTTCCCATTCACCTATGACTTTTGGTCTTCTCCTCATGTTAATAGGGAGATAACATAATAATAATCCTAACAGCAAGGATTATGTTCCCAACTATTCCCCACTTATTATGAAGAGGTGTATGTGAGTCCAATAAAAGAGAGTTTAATAACTGGAAGTGGGCAAATATCATTGCTGAACATTTCCAACATGGCAAACAATTTAACAAAAGATAAATTTTCCTACTAAATACAAGTGCTCTCTGAAGTGGTGGTTTTTGTTAACTACAAACCAAAAGAGCTATATGAAGTTGAAATCTTGTACTAAGCAGGCGGTTTAAAGCTAACCTCCTACTAAATACAAGTGCTCTCTGAAGTGGTGGTTTTTGTTAACTACAAACCAAAAGAGCTATATGAAGTTGAAATCTTGTACTAAGCAGGCGGTTTAAAGCTGACCAAAAACTCTCAAACTTGGCATGAAGACTCAGAGGTTCTATGTAAAATGGTGGTTTTGACTGACCACAAACCAAAAGAGATGAAAACAAGAAGTGGACAGCTACCATTGTTGAACATTTCCATCTTGACAATCATTTGCCAAGTAATTTAGCTAGAAGTTGGTGGCTTTTACTAATATAAGGTGCTCTCAAAATTGATGGTTTTAGGTTGAATACCAACTAACTAACTAGATCTCAGTCAAACATGGCTCTGAATATTTTTAGGATCACTTTTTCTATCTCACTTGTTTCTAATTGTTCTATCATTCCCCCTCTCAGAAACAATGTGAGGAGTGGAAAGTCTCATGGTGTCAAAAAATAGACACATAACACGAGTACTTGGGTGCATGGTTCTATTAACCTATTCTCAAGCATGCCTACTCCTCGTCTTCCAACCATGTTTGGATTTTGCACATCAAATGCTCACCTACACTAGAGAACTTATGCTTATCCTCTTCTCATCAATTTACTTCGTTGTCCTGCCACAAGCTTCTCTCTTCCTCTTCACAAGCTCCTGCTGTGCTTTGGTGCTATCAACTTCAACCTGCAAATATAATACATCTTAGACCAAAATCAATTCATAAAGTATATCTGAAAGATCTTCTCTAGGATCTCATTCCTCAATCTTCTTATGGCTGGAACTTCTTATCAGATTTCAAATGTGAACTATATGCTTCCGCTGCACACTCTGACCATCATTTTCTGCAACTCTGCTCAAACTCACTTCTGCTACTATCATTCTCTGTCTGAATGAGAAAAATAATTTATGTTTCAATCAATTCCCAAAGAGCATAACCGCTCCGATACCAATTAGTGCATGCCTATAACCGTAGGCATGCTATATCAAACCCACATGTATATTTCACCATAGCCTCTTTCTTTCAACAAATACAGGGTTCACACAGGTCCTGCTCCTCTCTCACAATAGTAATACTTGTAGTATATAAACATTACTAGAATTATATGTTTGCTGCAGGAATCAAATAACACTGCGGGAATACTCCTTAGCTCACATGAATATTTCATAATTTCAAATATACTTACTCTGCCCCCTGCTTAACACAGGTTTTGAACACTATATTTGTGCCCTCATCACACCTACGACCCCATTGTTCCCAGGCATTTATTCTCACTCGATTTCAACATAATTTCACACTTCTTATATTGCTTCTATATCTAATGAATCCACTCAGCAATTAAATCACAATTCTCTGCACTCACAATCACTAAAGACCGACTGATTAATGCACATTCATCTTCATAAGATCGTACTTAGGATCTATTGACTAGTCATTCGGAAATGGTCCTCAATTCTCCAGTTATTGAAACTTCTTGCAACGTCATTCAATGCAGCTCCAAATCTCATGCTAGCGAGAAAAACGCCCAACAACTTGACTTCTTCCCTTGTTCCTTGCTACAATAACACACAATAAGAATTTCTCTGGCACTGATATCGTCAACGAATGTTGCTTCACAAACTTCTATAAAACCCATCTATAAATCTCTTCAACCATGTATTTTCTCAGAAAATGGCTTGGGATTCATACATTAGACCTCATCCTCCACAAAACACAGATCACGCAATATTTAGATTTTCCTTCGGTTGTCCATAAACTGAGCTACAAGTTCAGTGACAGTTTTCCTCAATGCATTTTTTTCACAGCTTCTTAAATCGATTTCAAGATTGATATTTCTCAAAAGTTCTTGTTCCATTTCTTCATAACTATAATCTCATGTTAGAGATTCTGTCAACTCTCTTCCTTCCACGAGATCAACAATTTCACCTTTTTTCTTTCCCCAACAATTTATCAAATGTAGTTTGATTTGCAACTAGGGATCTACAGATTTATAGCAATAGATCAAATTAAGCATTCATCAATATTCACATATTCACATATACCTAGATGAAAACACAACACACATAATTTTTGAATATTCTTCTCATTAATAGATTGCAAATGTGCATGCCTAATAACCCTAGCCTCCCTTCTATAGGTTGATTGGACATTCCATGGCCACACCTCTACTGAACTCTCTAACCTTTTACTGCCTTGGAATTTACAATATATAGAAGAAGTAAAACTTCTCCAGCGCATTAACAGATTCCCTAGATGCTTGCAATTGTTTCTAAATATGGAACTTTACTCTTATCTTATCTAAATAACTCATGACTGAGATAATTATATATCCATCGAAATCTGCCACTTTTGAAGTCTATTATAATGAGTCATCACTCATTTGACACCTACCATATGACTCATCTCCCTTGAGAACTTTAAAACTAATCTTACAAACTATGACATTTACAAAGATTTTTTAATGAAATTACATTCAAGCCCTCCTTGGGCTAATATCATGGCCCTAATCCCTTATCAACATTTGAGACTTTTGGAGGAGAGTAGATGCTCCTACATCTCTAAATCTAGTTGTGGCACATGATCGCTTGTTTAGGCTCGCTTGAGGAAGGCCATGAATGCATGTTGTCAGAATGACAAGGCTTCAAAGCTTGAATCCTGACAAGATGTCCTCGGCCATGTCAGGTACAACATAAGAAGTAGTGAAACACATTGCTGCAAAATTCACTCTTGTATGTTTTTTTGGCGTCAAACATCTATCTAAAAAATGGTTATGCTTCCCACAATGTTGATAAGGATGAATATCAAAAAACTGATCTTTCATATGGCCAACTCGGTCACAATGTTGGAATCAGTAACTCTGAATAGGTTGTATATATTCTGACACTATTTTACTGTGTACTAGCAGGTGATAGGAGTCAACTTCAAAGAGAGGGTTATTATGAAAAAACACTAGTTCAAAATGTTGATTCCTTTTGTGTACTTTTTCCTCTTCGGTTATGAATCCTATAGATGATTGATAACAATTTGGAGAGTTTCTTTGCTAATTGTGATTGAGTCGTCTGCATCTGTACGTATTAGAGTGTTCAACAACTCTAATATTTCTTCATTTTGAGACACTACGAGGACTGTGTGAGTGTAATATCCCGAATACTAATATTCTACTAATACTATGTATAATGCTAACTCATACACTCAATCTTGTGCAAAAATATAGAATAACTGTGCATGCAAACTTGTCATGCAAAAATACCATAAAATATAGCAGAATTAGGGCTAGGGTTTGTAGAAAGGAATTTAACACTTACCACTGATAACTTGGTTGATAATACTCCTGAGATAGGTTGCATGCATAAAGTGTTGAATAGGTGAAGTAATAGTGCTACCTTCCTCCAGTTGACGCCCAACTACACACGTGTGCCCTCCTTAGACTGAAGGTGGCGTTTTTGTGGAAGGGATGGTTAGATGCTACTGAAACTTTGTGGACTTGTCGGTCTTCTACTGCTGAAGAGATGGATTGTCACATGTAGAGGGTTGGATGCCTCTAGGTTCCCCAGCGAATTGATTTGTTGTTCTATTGCTCAAGCCCCCCAACCTCTCTGTTTTGCTGAAAATTGATCCAGGTGAGAAAATGGATGGCTGATAGTCACTCTATGTCGCGGGATAAGCCTGTCGTGAAAGAGGAAGCTGACATGTGGAGGAAAGACTGGGTTTTATGGTCCCAACGAATCCTTCTGAGGTTTCCCAACTATTTCCAACTGCAAAACGTGGACCTACAAATATTCCTTCTGAGGGTGTTAGATCCCTGTATACTTATGTATACGCTGAATATCATTGATAAACCTAGATTATCTATCCAAAAAGAGACTAGGGCAGATATTTCACTGTCGAACCCTCATTAGCTTAAGACATTGTCTTCAACCTCAACTGTCGTAGCTGCATGCTGTGTTGCTGCTCAAAAGCTCCAAATCAATCAACAATAATAATAGATAGTCTCTTTAGTCCAAGCACCCCATTAAATAGAGTCTCATGCGCATTTTAGAGCTTGCATGTCACTTTTAGGGTTTATGTTTTACTTTTGCATGCATGCAATTCTAATTTGATGTTGACTTTTAAGCCTAGAGAAATAAGGCTTCTTTTATCCAACTTATGACTTTAACACTTAATGAATGTCCTGATCTTCTCTAAGTATAAAATGCCCTCAGTCAATTCCCTCTAATGCAGTACCCTCTCGAACCTCTAGGAATTAAGTAGGTTAGTGGGTGTTTTGGGTCCTTAATTAGAGGGGGACATTACAATCCTCCCCGCTTGAAATTGCTTGTCCTAAAGCAACTACAAACTAGGATGCTGCAATACCTACTCTCCCTCCCGTGTGGCATCCTCCATAGGCAACTCTTTCCATTTTAACAAATACTCTTGAATCACCCGGTTTCGAAGCTTCCTTTATCGCACCTGTAGGATTCTCTCTGGAATCGGTACCAGCAGCCCTTCATCATCTAAGGGAGGAAACTCGGTGGATGGAGCAATGTGTTGTCCTAATGTTTTCTTGAGTTTGGACACATGAAACACATTATGAATCTTTCTCTCCTCTAGGATTTCTAGTTCATAAGCTACCTCTCCAACCTATTGAACTACCTTGTAAGGACCATAGAAGCAAGGTTTTAGTTTCTCCTCTCCTTTTTTCTTGAGGGAAGATTTCCTATAGGGTTGTAGCTGTAAATATACCAAATCTCCAAGCACAAAACTCCTCTCCATCCTGTGTTTGGCTGCGTATAGCTTCTGCTGATTTTGTGTTGCCTGTAAGTTCTCCCTCAGGAACTTAAGAATATCCTAACTGTCTTGTACCCAATCTTTTTCCTTGGGTGCTTAGTTGTCTCCAAAAGCTAAATCCATGAAACTCGATGCCTCATAACCATACAGTGATTTGAAAGGTGCCATCCTGATGGACATATGGTAGGTAGTAGTGTAGTAGTATTCCCCTAAGTGTATCCATTTAATCTGTGTCCTCTGTTGGCCTGGTACATAATTGCGGAGATACCCTTCAACCCATTTGTTGAAAATATTCGTCTACTCGCTGCTTTACGGATGATAACTTGTACTTGTAGCGAGTTCAGTCCATACCAACCTGAATAGCTCCTACCAGAAAGCACTAGTGAATTTACTGTCACGATCACTGAAAATGGTTTTGGGTATCCCATGTAGTCTGAAAACCTCTCTGAAAAATAACACGGCTACTTGTGTTGCTGAATAATCAGAAGAGATAGCAAATAAGTGAGAAAATTTGGTCAACCGATCTACCACTACATATAAGCAGTCTCGTCCCTGTACCTTGGGTAACCCTGTAATGAAGTCCATTGAGATACTTTCCCACTTCTGCTCTGGTATCATAATGGCTGAAGTAAAACCCGAATGAGTGTGTTTGATCTTGTTCTTCTAGCAGATGTTGCATTCCTGAACGTGCCGCATGACTTCCCCTTTGAGGCCCTTCCATGAGAACCTCTCTCGGATCTGCCTGTAGGTCTTCAAGAAATCCTGATGCCTCGATAACGGCGAGTCATGTGATGTCTATACGATCTTCCTTTTTAAAGTTGATTCTAGGACGAGGTATATCTTGCCCTTGTAATAGATGATGTCATCAATAATTCTGCACCTTTCATCCTGGATCTGTCCATCCCATAACTCACAAGAAAATTTGTTTTTGGAGTACTCTACTGAGAGAAGAGATCTGCAATCTATGGATATACTCATGAGAGATAAGGAAGTTGGTCGTATGGATAAAGCATCTGCTACCACATTGTTCTTACCCTTCACATACTCTATCTTGAAATCATAAGCCTGCACCTTGCTAACCCATTTCTGATGGCGCTCATTTAACTCCTTCTCCAAGAAGTACTTAAGTTTGTTATGATTTGTCTTGATTTTGAATTTTCTCCCCACCAAGTAGTGTCTAAATTTAGTGAGGGCATGTAAGATGGATAACATCTCTTTGTCATAAATGGAGTAGTGGCGCTCATAGTCCTTTTAGTTTCCGGATTTCAAATGAAATAGGGTGATGGCTTTGCATCAATACAACTCCTATCCCTTCTCCTAAAGCATCACATTCCACTATGAATGGTTGTGAGAAATCTAGTAGGGCCAAAACTGGGCAAGAACTCATGATGGTTTTCATTTCCTCAAAGGTACGTTGTGCCAATTATGTCCATGTGAATGCCCCTTTCTTGGTGAGGTTGGTGAGTGGTGTGGAAAATTGAGAGAATCCCTTAACGTACCTCTTGTAGTAGGTGCAAAGGCCTAAGAATCCCTTCAGTTCAGTAAACTATCTTCGGCATTGACCAATATTGGATAGCTCTAATCTTCTCCATATGAACTTGTACCCCTTCTACACTGATTATGTGTCCTAGAGACAACATCTCTTTCATGCTGAATTCACACTTAGACATATTAGCTTAAAGTGAGTGCTCTTCCATAATTTTCAATACATCATCTAAGTGTTTCAGGTGTTCCTCCCAAGTTTTGTTGTAAATTAGAATATCATCAAAGAATACTAGCAAATACTTATGTAACTGAGCCCTAAAAGTGTGGTTCATGCATGACTGGAAGTTGGCTGGAGCAATGGTCAGTCCAAAAGGCATGACCAAGAACTCATAGTGTCCATAGTGGCAACGAAAAGTTGTCTTGGGAATGTCTTGATCCCTTACTTGGATCGGATGGTACCCTGATCGGAGATCGATTTTTGAAAAGTATTTGGCACCTCGTAGCTCATCCATTAGTTCATCAATCCTGGGGATGGGATACCTATTTTTGATGGTCTTCTTGTTGAGGGACCTGTAATCAATATACATTCGTAATGTTCCATCCTTCTTTTTAACTAAGACCATTGAGGATGAAAAGGGACTAGAACTCGATTGAATATATCCTAGTTCTAGTAATTCCTTGATCGCCTTCTCGATCTCATCCTTGTATATTTTGGGATGCTTGTATGGAGTGGTGATGAATGCTTGAGTCCCCTCCTCCAACTCAATGATATTCTCAAATCCCCTTGTCAGGTGGTCTACCTGTTGGAAGATCCTGGAATAACTTCTCGTGCTTCTGCAATAATGCCTGAATATAAGTTGGGTGTTGGGTGTTGTTCTCTGGACGTTTCCTAAAGGTGACCAAGTACTCTGTTGACCATTCTATGTCACCCTGTCTGGGTACATCCTCCATTCTCTATGAAGAGACTGGTTTTGGGGGATAATTGTTCATGCCTCTCAAAACTACATGTTTCCCATCTGGTCCATGGAATTCCATTTCCATTTCCCTGTAGTTTGTAGTATATTTTCCTATTGAATAAAGCCATTGGATGCCTAGTACTACATTTGTATTGACCACATTCACTACATAAAATGAATTTGTCATATGGTAGTTACCTAATGTGACATCTAGTTTAGGAATCCAATAGTTGCACTCCATGCTAGTGTTTCCTATTATTTCTACAATAAATCCCTCAAACTTCTTTGTCGAAATACCCCTCTTAGCCATCCATTTTACATCAATGAAATTGTGGGTTGCTCCCCCATCAATCAATACACCTCCTTTGACCCCGAGAGTATGAAACCTAGGTACCCCGGATAATGTAGCAATAACTCCCTCTAGTGTATCCCCTTGGACCGACTCCTCCTCTGCTGCCCGTAATTATTCGGTTGTTTTCTGCTCTTAGTCCTCCCCTTCACTGTCTGAATATACCTCTATGTAATGGGATTTGTATTTTCCTGAGCACCTATGCTGGAACCCATGGTTCCTGACAAGAAAAACATAATTTCTTCTATCTCAAGTCTTTCCTTGTGTCGTCATCTAACCAAGTTTTCTTCGGTATTTCCTGCTGGAAAGGCTTCCTATCTTGGTCTCTAACTGGAAATTGTGTGTTGGGTGGAAACATGTTCTTCAGAACTAAGTCTTGGATATCTCTAGCTCGGCTGATTACATCCTGTAGAGTGGAGGGTTTGTAGGATTTCATCCACCCCCGTAGTGGTTCTGTCAAGGCCTCAGTAAACAACATAATCAACATGTTCTCCGACACATCTGTCACGATAACAATTACTCTCTGGAAGTCAGAGATGAAGGGATCGGCACTACTTGTCTGCTTAAGTTGATCCAACTCTCTAAAGTGTATCTTTGGGTCCTTCCTGTCAAACTGCTCCATGAGCTTCTGCGTGAACTCACTGTAGGAACCAATGGTGTTGTGACCCAGTGTCACTAATCCGTGGTACCACCACTCATGAGCCTTTCCATCTAAGTGCAGTGTATCCAATTTAATGGCATCTGTCTTTGTCATGGGGTTGAGTTGGAAATAACTATCCAACTTCTGAACCCATATTCTCGTTGAACCCCCGTGATCCCCATCAAAGTTTGGGATGGTCAACCTACCCAAGGTTTTCTACAACTCATAATTTTGATTAAATCCCCTATTAAAATTCTTGGGTCGGTTCCTACTCTTCATGTTGCAGAAATCTTAAAAGGACATGACCACATGAAACTCATCCCCCAAATCCCTGTATTCCTGTATATAGGCTCCAAATGGTTCACTAGGCTCTACTGGCATGACTGGTCCTGCTACTGCATTTGCCAGGAAGTGAGGAATATTAGGCCTGCTAGAAGGTCTGTTATATATGTGGGGTGTGTTTTGCATATTGGCGAATGCATGCTTCCCACTACCGCTTGTAGACCCTCTATCTACTGGTGAGAGAGGTATAGTTCTATTACCTGGTTCTGGTTTCGAAGACAATCTATTTATTGCATGCAGTACTTCATTTTTCCCTTTGCCTAGGTTGTGCAATGCATTTCCTAAGATACAAAACTCCATCATGTCTTCGTCCTCTCTTGTTCCTTTCCCTCTATCAGAGTGTATACCTGTTGGGTCCATGTCTAAGTTGGTATCTTATAGTTGGATATCCTCAAATTCCTCCATGTACCTACTCTTCCTTCTCCTATAGGTTACAAAAGTGTCTTCTTCTATATTCATTTACTTCTCATGTTCAAGCCCACAACTGGCAAGGAACATGCTCTGATACCACTATAATATCCCGAATACTAGTATTCTACTGATATTGTGTATAACTCTAACTCATACACTCAATCTTGTGCAAAAATACAGAATAACTGTGCATGCAAACTTGTCATGCAAAAATACCCTAAAATATAGTAGAATTAGGGCTAGGGTTTGCAAAAGGAATTTAACACTTACCAATGATAACTCGGCTAATAATAATCTTGAGATAGGCTGAATGCATAAAGTGTTGAATAGGTGAAGTAATAGTGCTACCTTCCTCCAGTTGACGCCCAGCTACACACATGTGCCCTCCTCAGACTGAAGGTGGCATTTTTGGGGAAGGGATGGTCAGATGCTACTGAAACTTTGTGGACTTGTGGGTCTTCTGCTGCCGAAGAGATGGACTGTCACATGCAGAGGGTTGGATGCCTCTAGGTGCCCTAGCGAATTGGTTTGTTGTTCTATTTCTCATGCCCCCTAACCTCTCTGTTTTGCTGAAAATTGATCCATGTGAGAAAATGGATGGCTGATAGTCACTTTATGTCCTGGGATGAGCCTGTCGTGAAAGATGAAGCTGACATGAGGAGGAAAGACTGGGTTTTATGGTCCCAGCGAATCCTTTTGAGGTTTCCCAACTATTTCCAGCTGCAAAACCTGTACTTGCAAATAATCCTTCTGAGGGTGTTGGATCCCTGGATACTGATGTATACGTTGAATGTCGTTAATAAACCTAGATGGTCTATCCAAAAAGAGACTAGGGTAGATATTTCACTATCAAACACTCGTTAGCTAAAGACACTGTATTCAACCCCAACTGTCGCGGTTGCATGCTGTGCTGCTGCTCAAAAGCTCCAAGTCAATCAACATTAATAATAGATAGTTTCTTTAGTCCAATCACCCTCTTAAATAGAGTCTCATGTGCTTTTTAGGGTTTTCATGTCACTTTTAGGGTTTATGCTTTACTTTTGCATACATGCAATTCTAATTTGATGTTGACTTTAAAGCCTAAAGAAATAAGGATTCTTTTATCCGACTAATGACTTTAACACTAAATGAATGTCCTAATCTGCTCCAAGTCTCAAATGTCCTCAGTCAATTCCCTCTGATGTAGTACCCGCTCGAACCTATGGGAATTAAGTAGGTTAGCGGGTGTTTTGGGTGCTTAATTAGAGGGGGACATTACGGTGAGGCCTCCTTGTGTAGGAAGTAACTAGTAGGCTCAATCAAATTGAGGGATTTTGCAACTCCTCCCTTTACAAACAACAATTTAGCAGACTCAAACTCAAAAAGTGAAGAGTGTTAGTCTCTACCAAAAATGCACCCATATACAATGCAATTCAAATTTTCCTTCAATTTGGTATTGTACAAAAAACACTTGCAAGTACCAAATTTGCACTAGAACTTACAAAAACAACAGTTTGCAAGTTACACTTCTGAATTATGAATTGATGAATCTGTTATACTTGAGTTCTTAAATGATGATGATCTACTTCTACAACTTCTTCTTTTGGAGCAGTTGTAGCAACAAGCTGCAAACTTGCTTAGACCAAACCATCCTAAATGTTCTCTGAAAGCTCAGTACTACTCCATGATGGTTTTAGAATTTATTGCATAATGGATTTGAAAACACCATTTCGAGCAGATACCTTGCTTATATTCAAGGAAACATATTTTAACAAAAGTTTACGATGAAACCACCATAAGCTATTTTTGTGCTAGATGCAAAAAAAATTGTAGATATTTATATAGAAAATGAAAGGAAGGTGGTCATTATTTTATGTAGGGAAGTCAAATCTTGTTAGAAAAAATTTAAAGGAAATTAGAAAAAAACAAAAAAGAGGGGATTAGAAACCAAAAAAAAAGGAGGTGGAGAAAGGCAATAGTAATTCAAGTTTGAATTAGGTTGGCTAAGACAAATTAGAAAAATAATGAATAGAGTAATATTATTAATAAAAAAACTAATGATAAGCAATTAAGAGAGGGTAATAATATGAAAGGAAAGGAATATGAAAATAAAAAGAGGGGTTAGGAAGAAAGGGTTAGTGGGTGAGTTAGAATAAGGAAATAAATGAAAATAATAGTAAAATAATAATATTAATAATTAAAATAAAATAAGAATGGGTTTAAGGTTGAGAATTTAAAGTAAAAAGGTTTATTTTAATAATGAAAAATAACAAATTATTTGTTAGATAATGCATGTAACTTTAACAATGTTTGGGATACAAATAGGAAGGGTACAATTCTATGTCTCTGCCGCCATTTACAACAATATTTGTAGTAAATGTTACAGCTCAATAATTCAAGGTAAACATCTACAATATTTTCACATATGTTTCAAGAAAACCCAATTACTTCGGTGCAGCCTTAATGTCTACTCTTAAAAATAATGAACCACATCATATTAATAATGTAAGCTCGTAGTATGCCATTAAAATCTACAATATGCTCAATGAAAATGGTGAAGCTATATGATAGAGATACTTCAAACTATGTGAAGTTGAAATGTAGATAAAGAATCAACAAAGAAAAAAATATCACCATGGTAGAGGCTGACTTCCATATGTTGAAGTGAATCTTTGCAAATATGTTGCATTTTTTACATTAGAGAAATTTTGAGGTCTAAAATGGGCCTCCTAAGGAAAATAATAAAATACTATTTATTAATTTTGGTAATTTATTTATTATTTACTCATCGTCACATTTTTCAGGTATTTCTTGTTTTTGGGAAAGCGGGGTCCATCAAAAGCATGCAGTGTGGGTACTCGTTCAATGCATAATTTAAATCCACATCCAACGAGTGCTTTCGCTCAAAATTTGAGTAAAAGCACAGAGAGATATGTTGAAAATACAAACAAAAAAGTAGTTTTTTAATGATTAATATGTCAAGTCAACCATTATGGTTGACTCATTTTATTAAAATTCTATTGATTCTTGAATTCCAACTCATCAAGAAATTGTGGTTGGCTTTTCTTATATGATGGCACAATTTCTTATAAGGCACATTTTACACCTCAAATTTCCTCTAATGAAAGTGTTATTAGACTCTCCATGCCAGGTTTAAGAGATTAGTAAAAACAGAGAATGCTATCTTCATTATTGAGGCTGTAGAAAAATGAACGTCAACCAAAAGAAGACTGGTGAAACCACAACTATTAAAGTTACTAAATCCTTTTTCTTTGTAATCAACATTATTTGGAAAAAGAACAATGCAAAAACAAGTGCATCCCATCCTCCCAGGTCATTGGTGATTGCATCGTTCAGTGGATTATTGCATTTAACTTCCAACCAAAGGTCATGAGGTCAATTAAAATTATTGTCGTGTATATACAATAAGGAGAAATCACATAAATTCACAGATGAAGTAATTCAAAGACATGAAGCTCATGCAAGAAGGGATTATGGAACAATTGATGCCTTAAACAAACAACTTACCACTATAGGTTAAGGGTATTTGATGCATCAAGTAATGGTCATGAATACATTCATGCTCTTGTAGAGATGGATAGAAGAATCATGCTCAAACTTAGACTGGATCTTCACAAGGATTGGAGAGAGTTCACATATATTCAACAACTCTTTAATGCATTAATCCAAAATTCAATGCTCTCCATAAAAACTAAGGTTTTGGAGTGGTTACCAGCTTCAACGAGTGATTTCACGAGTTCTTAGCATCTCCAAGAGAGCCCATACAAAAACACATGCTTAGATTAGGGTTTCTACCAGTTACATGCAGGAAATTTCTTGGTAATTAAGAACACAACATTGATCTATTGTATTGAATGCAGGTCTACAGTATATTTTTCAAACTCCAATATTTGTAAAATAACTCTTGTAACTCCATTGTATCCAGATTCTTGCACACATTGGAAAAAATAGTACTCCTCCAATTCTTGGCTAACATACTTCCTACAAATAATGAAAGAACATTCATGACAAAAAATAGAATCAATACAACCGTGGTGTGCATTTGTCTCCACTCGCAATCCACACTCCAATTCATTGTAGCTCCAATATAGCTCATAGCTCCACAATATGTGTCTCAACCCCACACAAGTCTCCCAAACCCCCAATCTTTAGTACTCCAACCTTGGCATGCATCTAGGGTTCATGTGACAAGGGGATGAGAACCTTCACGTTGACGGGGTCACGTTTCTGACAAGAGAATCCATTGCTCCAACATTTATTTAATGCAAGAAATAGTCACCTTCAATGTCACTAATACATTTGGTCGGATTTTTCCACGAAATATTTCCACGTTTTGAACATTCGTGGATTAATACTTCATTTTTTTTATCATGGCGGAAAAACCGTGGCAATATTGAAGTTTTCAATTTTAGAGGAACTTTCATCTCTATATCGACGATATATGGCTATCTTTGCACACCCACCAAACCAATGCCGGCTTTCAATGCGCGGGTCAACTCATGCATTTTCGGCACATTTGCTATAATTGCGACAAGGTTATTGGTGATTGATTGAGCGCGGATTCTGGATTTCTTTATCAACCATATCCAAAACTAGAGAGATTAGTCATACTCTGCTCAATGGGTGACTCAACCGAAAAAAGAAGATCGTCCAACCTTTAGAGGACAATATGGAACCTGTGGGAAACAACATGCCTTCACTTTCCCTTGAAGAAGATGTTGTTGTCACAACTTTGGTTGGAATGCATGGAAATGAAAATGCTGATCAATGGGAGGAATTTGTGAATAATGATATGGACCGTTCACCAACGAGTGATGAAGACCTACTCCATGCCAAATATTCTTTTGATGGTAGATTTGTTTTTTCTTTATTTGATAAAATGGTACATTTCAAAGAAAAATCTACCTTGTGGGAGGATTCCTTCAAAGCTAGCGACGAATTGTGCAGAACTAAGGATGTCCAAATTCTTGATTTGGTACATCGTGTTACATGTTTAGAGAAAAGAATTATGGAAACTGAAAAAATAATTGGCCAGAAGGATCAATGTTCTAAATTTACTGTAGTTCTAGCAGAATCGATTTCTGACCTTGACAGACTGAAAGACATGTATCATGATCAAAAGAAAAAAGATGAGGAAACTATAGGGAGACTTGAAAATGAGTTGAAAAATAGGCCTGAAGTTTTGAATATGCCACCATTAAAGACTATATTTGGTAAGGAAGCAGAACTTCAGCAAGAATTGAAGCAGAAAGAAACATTTATTGCGGGTTTGAAGGTTGAGTTTCAAAGGGCATTGAGAGAAATGATCATTAAACAACAAAATGAGACTACAGAATATGAAGCAAGATTGGAAAAATTGAATAAAACAATTAAAAACAAAAATGAGTTGCTATAAAAAAAGGGAATTGAAAGGATTTCAGCAACTCTCAAGGCTAAAAGTGCTAGAAGAGGAAAAAAATCAACATTCAAGGTTAAACAAGTCTACACACCAGAAGAATCAACAGTCAAGGGAAACAGGTTTGCACACCAAAAAAAGCAACAATCAAGGGTAAACAAGTTTGCACACCAGAAAAATCAATAGTCAAGGGCAAACAAGTCTGCACATTGGAATAATCAACAGTCAAGGGTAAAAAGGTCAGCACAACAAAAGAATCCAAAGTGGAGGGTAAAAAGGCCATCACACCAAAACTTTTTGGCAATAAAAAACTAATTGATGTAACTATGGAGAGCTTACTCTAGTTTCAGAAGTCCTTGCAACAATGAGAGAAGACCTTGAATGAAGCTGCTTCAACAATTAATGTTGTAGAGTTTACATTTGGCTCATCAGATCCAACATTGAAGAAGAAGATAGAGGAGAAGGAGGTTGAAATTAGAGACCTTCACCAAAAACTATTGGAGAAGGTAAAAGCACTACATTTGGGATGTGATAGTGAGATACAAGATTTGAAATCCCAAATTAAAGCTTTGCAGAATAAACCTGTGGCAGAAGAAATTTTGTATACTCCATCTGATAGCGATTTGAGGGCACAAGAGCTCGGGAAGGAGGTACAATAGGTCAAGAGAAAATTAAGTGCAGTTCAATCTGACCTGAAGTGGACAAAGGATGATCTTAAAAGAAAGGAAGATGAGCACTCAAATCAGAAAAAATAATAATGTAGAGATGTTGAAGAATTGCATAGAAGAAAAAGATAGATTGCATACAAAAGTGATAAATCTTGCAAACAAAGTGAAAGACCAAGAAAAACAATTAAAACATATGGCCGATGAAGCTTCTATAGAATTGGAGGGTTCTAGAAAAGGAAAGAGAAGCTATAGTGAATTTTCTTATTCTAAAAAAGAGGAATTGCAAAAACCTCCCAAGCAGCCTAGATTTCTAAAATAATATGGTGTACATTTGATGTCTATGTACATACTAATATTGTTGTAATATAAATTGTCAGTATTTCTTGGAAATGCATATATTTTGATATAGTTAATGTGTTTCTAATGTGTAATACAAGTGTAATGTGTAATCCATATGTGCATTTTTCCTATATCTAAGAGAGTTTAATGTGCAACCCATACTGAGAAGTGTATATGAAACTACAAATGATAAAATATATTCTTTGTAATATATTCTACAAATGAATTGACATATGAAATATTCTTGAAATATATTCTACAAATGAATTGAAATATGAAATATTCTTGAATCATATTCTACAAATGAATTGACAGATCATCATTTCATGCTATATTGAATAAATTGCACTATAACATAGACATACCAACCTTTTCTACAAACTCTTGTACTCATTTCTGTAAATTGTAAGATCTAGAGTAAAATCCAAGTCACCCAAAAGAACAATTGATAGTATTTTCCAATTTTTCATGGCCAGAACTAAAAATGCACACCAATTCCAATCGAAGTACACTATAGGTATGGAATTTGGAAGTTTGCATACAAAAACATAATTAGACTAGTATAGTTTTAATTTCAGACATAAATTAAACTTCTATAGTGAAATAAGAATGCATCCAACATTTGAAATGAGAACATAACAACTGTAAATGTTGGTTTCTTGTTGACGAGCATCATAGTTTGGAAACCAATCTCATGGCTCTACAAGTTTGTATCATTTGTTTCTTTTTTATTATAATATAAATCATCATCGTTCGTTGCAGAAATTAATAAATGAGAACATAACATATATAATACATTCCAAGGAAAAAAACTGAGATAATGCAAAAATATAACCAAATCAATACTTAAGAAAGTTTTAAAAGGTTCCCAAGAGAATTTTTCATTATATTATGCTTTCATTACAGAGCAGACAACTCCTTCAATAATAACTGTCCCTACTACCTATTAAATTCTATTTATAGACCTCAAGGGTCGGACTAACCATGTTACAAGTGGATTTCATTTGAGTGAAACTGAAATGTCGATTCACCCACGAGCCAACCCGTCCTCTGTTGTACTTTCCTGGCTTAAAACAAGGATAGAAACTACTGTGGAACAAGGAAAACATGACAGTGCAACACAGGGGGGAAAACAAGGCTGAAGTGGACATGTTTCAACACCAGGGGTAGAAAGGGAGTAGAAGAGGAAGTTTCATTCCAGTTATCTAGATGGGAGATGCTAGCAGAGAAGAATTATAACAGAGATGCACAATGCGTGAGAGGTATCTAAGGAGAAAAGGGAAATACCAATGAAAGAAGAAAATGGTAAGGAAGAGAGAAATTCCACCGAAAAATATGGCTCAGCGGAAAACAACATGCAATACCCATCTAGTGTGGACAAATTAAAAGTTGGAATTGAAGAAACCAATCCTGCTATGCCACCGAGAGGGAATGCTTGGGTTGTTGAAGAGGGACAGGGTGATCACTCAGTGCAGGAAAGACTTCACTGAGTGATGGGAAAGGAATTTCAAATGAACATAAAAACAATAAGATGCAATGGAACTACCAATGAAAGCCATCGAACCCGGATGAGACTGTCTCCAATTCTTTCCAATTCTACCCATTTCACTCATACTATCAGTGAACTCAAATTTGCGCACATTTTCTGCCATACTGGACAAAAATTAATGAACATAGAGAATGGATTGAATACTGCATAGCCTACTGATAACAGTAGCCCCTATTTATCAATCTTACATAAGAAGCAACATGATTGGTAATTGACTGCAGCTACTAAGAAGGAATCCATGGGGTCAGGACAAATCTGGATATGTGTACTGTGTTGGCCCTTGGAATAATTGAAAGGTGGGAAAAAAAGGTTAATCACGATGAAATGCTGAGTTCATGTCTGGGTGATGAAATCATTCTCACTGCAGTCAAAATCTGACTCGATTCAGGTTAATCGAATCATAGAATTTGATGTTTTGTTAAGTGATGTATTTGACACTCGGTTTAAAGTTCAGAATATGATAGGTAGGGAAAAGAGAAAACTGCCATTTACAAGTTTATACGATTATATGACATATTTTACACTCAATACATTCAGCACATGTATGGCAGGTTGAGGTATGGAAAAATGAAATCAAGCATGTGCGTGGATTTAACTCAAGCAAGTAAATTTTGAATTGCTTTACTCAAATGCATGCCCAACATGAAAAAACTGTGGTTTAGGGAAATTAGACCTGCAAAAACATGCAAAACTGCAAAAATTGTTGTTTAGGGAAATTAGACCAAGACTAGGAGAAGATAAAAAACTGTCCAAGTATGGAATTATAGGTAAAATTTTCCTAGTTGGCCTTAGGGAAATGCCCACCATAGATCATATGATGATGATAAAAATATTATGAGAGTGTAGATGTATAGATTCTTGTATGGTGCATCCAACCGTATAATTAGCCTGAACAAAAAGTCTTTCAGTACGAAGATATCAATCTGCCAAAAGTGCCTCTCATCCATATTTGCACTACTCCAGAAAAATGCCCATCGAGGAGAGAGAAAGAAGCTCCAGAAGATGAAAGTGGTCCAGTAATCTACCCATTGGGAGTCTCATTTGCCAATTTTGAAGGAAAAATGAAATGACCTTGGTGACCTAGTGTTTGAAGAGAACTGGTTAAGTGTTAGACAAAGATTTTGAGAGACCGCTTGGAAATACTCGCAAGGGGGTGTTCCATTGATGATAAAAATCATCAGATGATATGGTATTGTTCATTGTTGAAATGGATATCTAGCCATGCTCTTGGTTTTTGTTATGGTGACCGGATAAGGAAAATATCAACCTCGCAAAATAGAAGAAAAATCTTATTTTGCATACTAAAGATTGAAAAAATTGTGAAGTGTTGTAAAGGGGCTAAGTGATGCCCAAATTAAGGTTGATGACCGCACTAAGGATGATGCATGCATGGCATGACATGGAATATATGATGATGTGGCATGAAGTTGAAATCATTGTTGCATTGTGACATCGTTCTGGAGAAATACGAAAAATTAGTGAAAATCAGGAAATTGGCTAAGTGCGGGAATATTGGTCCAAGTAGCCTTAAGAGGATGCCCACCACAAATGGTTTGTTGAATAAAATGCCCGCACCACATGGGGATATTCTAGGGTGTTGTTTTTTCTACTCAACCATGGTCTCGGTTTTTCCAAAGAGACCTTGAAGAACAATTAATGGACCTGCCAAAACTATGGTTTAGGGAAATTAGACCAAGCCTAGGAGAAGATAAAAAATTGTCCAAGTATGCAATTATTGGTAAAATATGCCTAACTGGCCTTAGGTAAATGCTCGACACATCTCATCATGATGATGATAAGAATATTATGAGAGTGTAGATCTCTAGAGACTTGTATGGTGCATCCAACCATATAATTATCCTGACCACAAAGTCTTTCAGGAAGAAGATATCAATATGCCAAAAGTGCCTCTTAGCCATATTTGCGCTGCTCCAGAAAAATTCCCGCCGAGGAGAGAGAAAGAAGCTACAGAAGATGAAAGTGGTTTTTCTTGGATTCACCCTGTTGAACTATACCCATTGGGAATCTCACTTTCCATGTTTGAAGGAAAAATGAAATCACCTTGGTGACCTAGGGTTTGAAGAGAACTGGTTAAGTGTTAGACAAAGTGTTTGAGAGACCACTTGGAAATGCTTGCAAGGGGGTGTTCCATTGATGATAAAAATCATGAGATGATATGGTCCTATTCATTGTTGAAATGGATATCTATCCATGCTCTTGGTTTTTCTTATGGTGACCGGATAAGGAAAATATCAACATGGTAAAATAGAAGAAAAATCTTAGTTTGCACACTAAAGAAAGAAAAAATGGCCAAGTGTTGTAAAGGGGCTAAGTGATGCCCGCATTAAAGTTGATTCCCACACTAAGGATGATGCACGCATGGCATGGCATGGCATATATGATGATGTGGCATGAAGTTGAAATCATTGTTGCATTATGACATCATTCAAGAGAAATACAACAAATTAGTGAAAATCAGGAAATTGGCTAAGTGCGGGAATATTGGTCCAAGTAGCCTTAAGAGGATGCCCATCACAAATGGTTTGCTGAAGAAAATGCCTGCACCACATGGGGATATTGTAGGCTATTGTTTTTTCTACTCAACCATGGTCTCATTTTTTCCAAAGAGACCCTGAAGAAGAATTTATGTACCTGCCAAAACTGTGGTTAGGGAAATTAGACCAAGCCTAGGAGAAGATCAAAAATTGTCCAAGTATGGAATTCTTGGTAAAATATGCCTAGCTGGCCTTAGGGAAATGCCCGACACAGCTCATAGGATGACAATAAAAATATTATGAGAGTGTAGATCTCTAGAGACTTGTATGGTTCATCCAACCATATAATTAGCCTGAACAAAAAGTCTTTTAGGAAGAACATATCAATCTGCCAAAAGTGCCTCTCAGCCATATTTGCACTGCTCCAGAAAAATTCCCACCGAGGAGAGAGAAAGAAGCTATAGAAGATGAAAGTGGTTTTTCTGGATTGACCTTGTTGAACTATACCCATTGGGAATCTCACTTTCCAAGTTTGAAGGAAACATGAAATCACCTTAGTGACCTGGGGTTTGAAGAGAACTGGTTAAGTGTTAGACAAAGTGTTTGAGAGACCACTTGGAGATGCTCGCAAGGGGGTGCTCCATTGATGATAAAAATCATCAGATGATATGTTCCTATTCATTGTTGAAATGGATATCTAGCCATGCTCTTGGTTTTTCTTATGGTGACCAGATAAGGAAAATATCAACCTAGAAAAATAGAAGAAAAATCTTATTTTGCACACTAAAGACAAAAGAATGGCTGTGTGTTGTAAAGGGGCTAAGTGATGCCTGCATTAAAGTTGATGCCCGTACTAAGGATGATGCTCGCATGGCATGGCATGGAATAGATGAATATGTGGCATGAATTTGAAATCATTGTTGCATTATGACATCGTTTTGGAGAAATATGGCAAATTAGTGAAAATCAGGAAATTGGCCAAGTTTGGGAATATTGGTCCAAGTGGCCTTAAGAGGATGCCCGCCACAAATGGTTTGTTGAAGAAAATGTCCGCACCACATGGGGATCACTACTACATTTCGATCCAAAATCCGACGGTTTTTTTCGACGGCGCGTGGATTTTTTCTTTTAACCATGCCAAAAATCAGAAAGATAATTTTTTTTTTTGAAATGGTGGGGATAAGCGTCGCTTAAGCGACGGCTAGGCTTGCAAGCGTCGCTTAAGCGATGGATATCCTCCTAAGCGTCGCTTAAGCGACGACGCTTAAATTGCTAATTCATTTAATAATGTCTTAAGCGTCGCTTAAGCGACGACGCTTAAATTGCTCAATCATTTAATAATTTGTCGTAATTGGTTAATTATTTAAAATGGAAAGCGACGCTTAAGACATTATTCCACACACATTAAAATGGAAATCCTAGGTTCATTTTTCATATAAATAGATGTACGGCTAGGTTCATTATCTCTTGGTTTTTCTTATGGTGACCAGATAAGGAAAATATCAACATGGTAAAATAGAAGAAAAATCTTATTTTGCACACTAAAGAAAGAAAAAATGGCCAAGTGTTGTAAAGGGGCTAAGTGATGCCCGCATTAAAGTTGATTCCCACACTAAGGATGATGCACGCATGGCATGGCATGGCATATATGATGATGTGGCATGAAGTTGAAATCATTGTTGCATTATGACATCATTCTAGAGAAATACAACAAATTAGTGAAAATCAGGAAATTGGCTAAGTGCGGGAATATTGGTCCAAGTAGCCTTAAGAGGATGCCCATCACAAATGGTTTGCTGAAGAAAATGCCTGCACCACATGGGGATATTGTAGGCTATTGTTTTTTCTACTCAACCATGGTCTCATTTTTTCCAAAGAGACCCTGAAGAAGAATTTATGTACCTGCCAAAACTGTGGTTAGGGAAATTAAACCAAGCCTAGGAGAAGATCAAAAATTGTCCAAGTATGGAATTCTTGGTAAAATATTCCTAGCTGGCCTTAGGGAAATGCCTGACAAAGCTCATAGGATGACAATAAAAATATTATGAGAGTGTAGATCTCTAGAGACTTGTATGGTTCATCCAACCATATAATTAGCCTGAACAAAAAGTCTTTTAGGAAGAACATATCAATCTGCCAAAAGTGCCTCTCAGCCATATTTGCACTGCTCCAGAAAAATTCCCACCGAGGAGAGAGAAAGAAGCTATAGAAGATGAAAGTGGTTTTTCTGGATTGACCTTGTTGAACTATACCCATTGGGAATCTCACTTTCCAAGTTTGAAGGAAACATGAAATCACCTTAGTGACCTGGGGTTTGAAGAGAACTGGTTAAGTGTTAGACAAAGTGTTTGAGAGACCACTTGGAGATGCTCGCAAGGGGGTGCTCCATTGATGATAAAAATCATCAGATGATATGTTCCTATTCATTGTTGAAATGGATATCTAGCCATGCTCTTGGTTTTTCTTATGGTGACCAAATAAGGAAAATATCAACCTAGAAAAATAGAAGAAAAATCTTATTTTGCACACTAAAGACAAAAAAATGGCTAAGTGTTGTAAAGGGGCTAAGTGATGCCTGCATTAAAGTTGATGCCCATACTAAGGATGATGCCCACATGGCATGGCATGGAATAGATGAATATGTGGCATGAAGTTGAAATCATTGTTGCATTATGACATCGTTTTGGAGAAATATGGCAAATTAGTGAAAATCAGGAAATTGGCCAAGTGTGGGAATATTGGTCCAAGTGGCCTTAAGAGGATGCCCACCACAAATGGTTTGTTGAAGAAAATGTCCGCACCACATGGGGATCACTACTACATTTCGATCCAAAATCCGACGGTTTTTTCCGACGGCGCGTGGATTTTTTCTTTTAACCATGCCAAAAATCAGAAAGATAATTTTTTTTTTGAAATGGTGGGGATAAGCGTCGCTTAAGCGACGGATATCCTCCTAAGCGTCACTTAAGTGATGGAGCTTAAATTTCTAATTCATTTAATAATGTCTTAAGCGTCGCTTAAGCGACGGCGCTTAAATTGCTCAATCATTTAATAATTTGTCGTAATTGGTTAATTATTTAAAATGGAAAGCGATGCTTAAGACATTATCCCACACACACTAAAATGGAAAGCCTAGGTTCATTTTTCATATAAATAGATGTATGGATAGGTTCATTATCTCACACACTGAGTCTCGCACTTATCTCTTGGACAAGAAGTGCAAAATTCCTAAGGGTTTTTTTTTGGCGTTGCTCTTTTGTGGGGATCTTCCCACTTGGTCTTGGATTTTGGCGTTGCTCTTTTGAGGGGATCTTCCCACTTGGTCTTGGATTTTGGCGTTGCTCTTTTGTGGGGATCTTCCCACTTGTTCTTGGATTTTGGCCTTGCTCTTTTGTGGGGATCTTCCCACTTGGTATTGGATTTTGGCCTTGCTCTTTTGTGGGGATCTTCCCACTTGGTCTTGGATTTTGGTCAGCTTGCTCTTTGGATTTGGTTCTAACCCTTGTGGAAAAGAAGACTCATCATATACTTGGGTTTGCTCGTACTTTGTTCTTAGGGTTTGAGTAATAAAATTCAACGTAACAATGATGTTACAGGTCATCAAGATCCAGCAGAACAAAATCGACAATTGCTTGCTAGGTTGTGGGAGGGAGTGGAAAGAAGGGGTGATGGAAAATGTTATTGTCCTTGCAGTCAATGTAGGGGATTTAATACGAGAAGGTTACTGATCAAAACAACTAAAAGACATTGTAGAGAACATGGACATGTTGAGGGGGGGCATGAATATCATCCATTGGTAAGTCAATATAATTCATGATTATATATCATTCGGTCTTTATATTGAGAGTTTTTGTAATTGTATATTGTATCCTTTTTATTTTAGTTACTTAATCGACATGACTAACGTTTGTTTGTTTGATGTTTTAATTGTAATTATAAAGCAAGGGCCTCCTAGGGCTGTTCCGAACATGGAGAATGTGGTAATTACGCAGGAACAACTAGTGCAAGAGGAACGTCAATATGCAGGTCCTGCGAATACTGATCATGATCAAGTTAATGATGACATGGAATTAGACGATGATCATGACGATAACATAATTGAGGATGATGGTGCAAATGCATTAATCAATGATGCATTTAATGTTAGAATGGACGATGATCAACCTCATGCGCCGCCAATTGATGACTTTGAAGATCTTCATGATTTACCTACACTTGAGAAGGCAGACGAACCGCTTTTTCAAGGCTCCCGCATAAGTGTTCTCTCTGCTGTGTTGCTGATAATGAACTTGAAGGTTAAGCATGGTTTTTCCTCATCCTCATCATCATCATCGCCATCATCCTCATCCTCATCATTGACATCGCCATCATCCTCATCCTCATCCTCATCATGAATAGCGAGCCAACTGAAGAATTTAAATTTGGGGAACACTTCATTGTTTCATATGTCCTTCCATATGGATTCTCTTGGAAGGTTTCATCTCTCTTTTATTTGTAAAATCTAGACTTCTTTGACAATGTATTGAGTACATCCATTACCTCACCCCTTGAGTCAATGATGCATTTTTTAATGGGAGTATCACCAATAAGAAGTCTTTAAA